>CAOLHI010005794.1:0-54165 GCA_948474755.1 Ctenosaura bakeri | reverse complement strand
CCCCTCCAAGGCCATGTCCAAAACCTCTTACTTGTGCTGAGATAGCAGGGCTGATGTCTTCAGGTGTTGGCAAGGTTTATCTCTCTCATTTTGTTTCAAAATAAAAAAATACAGGAATACAATAGCACCTCTGACTCTAACTGAGAAGAAGACATTTCTAGCAGAAGCTTTTGTGGATACTTCCCCAGATGCATGGAGTGATGTCTTTATGGAAAGACACATATACAAAAAGTCTGAAGAGTAATGGAAATGCAAAACAGATTATAGAGATATGAAAAATCTATTTAAGAATGGTCATAAGGAATAGTTAAAAGGACAAAAGTGGCAGCCAGATTTTGCATACCAGCTCAGCTAAGCAAGTAAAGATATGTATAGTGGAGGAAAGTCTTTGTTTAGTGATTTGTTAAGGGTGCATGACCAGTCATAATGAAGCATGAGGAGAATCCTTTTGTGTGTGTGGCTGTATTGAAGACTGGTGTTTTACTATATCCCACCAGTCTTCTCACTCCTGCTGTCACAGGGATTGAGCAAGAGGAATGGTAGCTGAGAATCTGATGTCACACGAGGTAGGTAAGGGGAAAAGGCAGCCAAAGAGTTGCAGGGCCAGAGCTTCCCAGGTGTACAGCTGCTTTCCTTCTTGATGTTGAATGGAGGCAAGCCAGGGAAATCTCTCCTTCAGCCCTCTGGTCATTCATTGTCTTTCTACTGGAGGATAGAATTATGTCTGCCACACAAACAGACTGCTACCCTCAGATGTGGTGGAAGATCTTGTCCCATCAACAGTATAGATATAACATTAACTGTGAGTCCAGTCAGCTTCTTGGGAGAAAACACCATCTTGTTCTTCACCTCAGAAAGTAAAATAACTTGGGTGATCTCTAGTTTCCCCATGAGCAGAGGGTTCAAAAGGACTTAGGAAAGGAAAGAACATTGCTTCTACTTCTTATACATTCCAGGGATGCTGGGGGAAAAAGATCGCTCCTACAAGTGAAGCCCTGCCTGCTGTGAGAAGTGATCTGCACGCATTGCAAAATGGAGTGAATTCTGAGCATTCTGTCTGTCTGATTTGTGCCATGTCTTTCTTTTGTGACTGGGGCTCAAGACAGCTTAGAATAAAAGAGTACAAATATAGGTCAGAATCCTATATTAGCTACTTAGTTAAGAATACTTTTCCTAACTTGAGCCTAAACCCGATGAAAATGTCATTCAACTGTGCTGTGATCACTGTCAGGATGGACCTTCTCCTCCTCTAGCAGTTGATGACCAGTAAAGTGTGTGTGTGTGTGTGTGTGTGTGTGTGTGTGTGTGTGAGAGAGAGAGAGAGAGAGAGAGAGAGAGAGAGAGAGATACAATTGTGACAACAGTGTAAAAATCATGACTAAGTAGCACTTGTGAATATGGGACAATTACCTATATGTACTCATCCATAACTATTTTGTGTTCGCTATAACTACTTAGTCATGATTTTGACATTATTGCCATGAATGTAACTTCCCTCACTCCCAACCTACTTTCCTGGGCATTAGCTACATTTGGAGAAGGAGGTCTGCTCTCCCAGTGATCAGAGCATGATTGAACAACATTTCCATCAGTTTTTTTGGGGGGTGAGGTGGACCAGGAGAAGTTACTTAGTTACGTATATTAACTATACTAAGTATGGTTAGTATATCAAATACCCAATGCAGGATTCCTCCCATAATTAAACATAACATGAGTAATAACATAAAAATTCAAAACATACACAAGCATACATATATGTGTACACACAGTAGGATGCGCTGTTGTTAAATTATTCATTCCTGCAAGGGGTAATTGAATAATTTTTCTCCACCCTACCAGATGTCTTCAAAAACAAGCAATTATTGAAGAAATCTCGGATGAGAAGAAAGTCTCTGGTGGCAGGGGAGGTGGCAGATCACACTTGGTCCCCCCCACACCTTAGGACATCAGGGAAGGGGGAGGAAGCTATGAATCTGAGAAGCTGTAGGTGTCGTGCCCTGCCTTGGAGATCCTGAGGAGGAAGGTTCTGAATCTGAGGCAGAAGTGTGCCCAGAGGAGGATAACAACCAACGGCGGGGACTTGAGTAGGGGGAACGACAAGTGTCAGAAGATGAAGCAATACTGGCTCCTACCTTGACAGGATTACCTTAGGTGTAAAGATATATCATTTTCAATTTCTATGCATGGTTGTGAATGCAGGACAGTGAAGAAAAGTGATAGGAAGAAAATTAATTCTTCGGCAATGTGGTGCTGGAGAAGAGTTCTACAGACACATGGACTGCAAAAAAGACAGATAAATGAATCATAGAGCAAATGAAGCCTCAACTCTCCCAAGAAGCCAAGATGACTTAACTGCGGCTGTTAAGTTAATATCATGAGAAGACATGACTCACAAGAAAAGATAATGATGCTTGGTAGAAGGTGGTAGGAAAAGAGGAGAACCTCTTTACAGATGGATGGACTCTACCAAAGAAGGTCCCTGAATCCCTGAATCTGCAAGAACTGAGCAGGATGGTTGATGATACAGTGAGCTGGAGGTCTGTCATCCATAGGCTCCCCATAAGTCAAAGTCAACTTGACAAAAGTTAACAACGCAACAAGATAGGGAGAAAAGGAAGGGCTCAGGCATTCAGCTTGTTTATGTAACAAATGAGCCTTAATAAGGGACCACCTATGTCAACATTGTTAGCCCGTATAAGACAAACAGCTGGCCTATCTCCCCAGGGTCAACAACTGATCCTTCTGGTCATTGCAGCCCTGTGCTGGTACCTTGTATGCTGAATCCTCTCTCTCTCTCTCTCTCTCTCTCTGGACCTCTGCCTGTTTGACTATGTTTCTGGTTTGTCCTTGTGTATTGTTCTACTCTAGAACATTGGACTCTTGGCTTGAACTTGGATTTGGATTTGTGTGGACTACTCCCTTTCTCTCCCTGATGTGAGTAAAACTCTACTCCTCCAGTCTGCTAATTTGCTGTCTGGTCTGTCTGGAACATGACAGTAGCCTTATAGCTTTTCAGCTGCCTTTCTCCCTCATGCACCCCGTGTAACATCTGGAGGAAGGGGAGGCAGCTCGTGGAGGCCATCCTGGGAAAAAGGTGGGATAATAAATAAATACATAAATAAATAGATCTGGAAGGTTGCAGCCTTCTGGATCCTCAGCTATCTCTCTCCCTCACCCACCCTGCGGTGATATCAGCAGAGGGGAATGGTTGCCAAAGTGTTAATTGATTCATAGAGCTTGTAACAGTTAGCCTATGAAGCAGCAGAGGTCATCTGGGGTGCTGAGCTAACCAAGGTCTGTGTACATGCATAAGTAAATGTTGCCTAGCAACTAAGTAAGGTCTAGAAAGCTACCCCTCACTTGTGCTTCCTTTACTTTTGTGCTTTTGTGTTTTAGCTGTTCCTTTCCAGTCTGTACCCTGTGTTTCTCTCTATCTTCATTATTGTTAATTGCCACCATGTTGGTTTTGACTTGCACAGAATCTATGAATGAGACACCTTGAAGACACCTGTCCTCAACTGTCTAACCCAAGTCTTGCAAACTCAGAGCTTGAGTCCATTTACCTATAATACAATCTTCCTCTTTTCCTACTGCCTCCCACTTTGCCAAACATTATCATGTTTTCTAATGAGTCTTCATAGCTGAGTAAAATTCCGCTTTGCCAACACTTCTGTTATTACACATTCAGAAGCTCTTGCTACCATCCATTTCCACACCTCAGTATTTTCCCACCTCATTTCACCACAAGTTCATTTGAATGCCCATCTAGACCAAGGTCTAAATCTAATTATTCATTCCAAAGTAGAGTTGATCCACTGAATTACTTGAAGTTACATATCATATTGTTTATCCAATTCTTGATCAATGAGTCTAGTCTAGCAGAGACTAACCATTGGATTTAGGCCCAAACATTAGTTGTCACTAGACAACTAATTACTTTTTTTTGCCACACTCTAGAAGAAGATAAAAGATATAAGAGATGTACATTTCCATGAGATAAATTCCACTGACTGGTGCATGATTACCGTGATGGGGGCATGAAGTGAGACTTTCCTTGAGCTTATATCTCACAATGTTTGCTCTGTCTATGTAATATGAACAAAATATTATGGATGCAGGTTACATATCTAGTTCAGGGAAATTCTTCTGTGGATGTGAAATCTTCAGCCAGGACATCAGCCAGAATTCACTAGAATGCATCAATTACAAAAGAAATTCGTCTAATCACACAATTAAGCTGCTAAACTGCCCACAGGGGGTTGGATAAGAAGAATCCGTTGAAGGATCAAGAGGTAATATCCTGCAGTGAGAAATTAATAGATTAAACCTAGAGCTTATTTTCTAGTTTTAGTATCTGATACAGAAATGCATTTCAGATAAAGAATGACAGAAAATAGTATTTTCACACACATCTGTGTGTGAATTTGGAAAGCTGGCACGTATCATAAAAAACAGGATTAGGTATAATTTACAAGACCTGTTTATGTTAACAGTTTCGCACACAAACTATCTAATGGTAAGGGCCAAACTAGACAAACTGAGATATTGACAGCATTGGTATATATCATGGTCCAAGCCCAACTTAAGGATAGGATTACAATAACCATTTCCAAATCATGGGGGAGGATGTATTGCTGAACAACCAAAAACAAAAGATACCACCATATCTGCAAACTTTCCAGAAAGAGTCATTTGTTGTCATATAATTTTTTTTTAAAAAAATGCAATGTTGTGCCATCAAAACCAATTACAGTAGGCCCTTCACATTTGTGGGGGATAGAGAAACAGAACCCCTGCGAAACTGGAAAAAAGTGAATAACTGCAGGCCCTGCCAGTGCCATCAGGGCCAGGAGAGAGCCAAGCGGGGAAGAGCTTCCCCACATGGCTTTCTCCTCATCTCCACCTGCGGGGGCCTGATCTCACGCGTGGGGAGGGTCACAGGAGAGAGCCAAGCAGGGAAAGAACTTCCCTGCGCAGTGGAGAAAGAGCTTCCCAGCTTGGCTTTCTCCTTGCTCTCACCTGTGGGAGCCTGACCATGCAGGTGGGGAGGGTTGCAGGAGAGAGTCAAGCGGGGAAAGAGCCTCACCACTTGCCTTTCTCCTTGCTCCCACCTGCGTGAACGCATAAGTGGGAGGAGGTGGAGGAGACAGCCAAGCAAGGAAAGAACTTCCCTGCTTGCCTTTCTCCTCACTCCCACCCGTGCAATTATGTGAGTATGGGGGGGCAGGGGTGGAGAGATCCAGCAGGGAAAGAGCTCTTTCCTCACTGGCTTTCTCCTGTGCCCCCCTCCCACCTGCACCTTCTGCTGCCTGCCCAGGGTGCACCTGTTCTGCTGGTGGCAGCAGAAAGAGGACGGGAAACTGGCAATCACCTACCCAGCACCTTCTTCCACTTGCACTGGTGGTGGTGGTGGAAGGAGCATGGGGAAGGGGTGATTGCCTACCCCGCACACCCAGGTGCGCTTGTGGGGTGGCAGTGGCAGAAGGAGTGCAGGGAAGGGGTGATCGCCCTCCCTGTGCCCTCCTGCCGGCCCCCACCCAGGCCACAGAATGGGAGGGGGAGAAGGAGACAATTTGGCACCTTGCAAATAATCAAATTTGTGAAAGTAAAACCTGCAAATGTGGAGGGAGAACTGTACTTTAAGTCCTTCCCCTTTCAACTTGTGGTGGTGGTGGTGGTGGTGGTGGGGGTTTGCCTTCAAGTTGTTTGTGATTTATGGAGACGCTAAGGCAAACCAATTATGGGATTTTCTGGGGCCGAAAGTGTGTGATCTGCCCAAGGTCACCCAGTGGGTTTCTATGGCTGAGCAGGGAATTGAATCCTGGTCCCCAGGGTCATAGTCCAGTACTCAGACTATTACACCATGCTGGCTCTCCTTTCAACTTGACCCTGAAAGAAATGATAGTTCGCTCTGTTTCAGAGTTTCAATTGTCTTCAGATGGTGAGCTCACTTTATTGTTCCACTTAGACACATATTGGCACTCTCCTTCTCTAACGTCTGCTAACCTTAATACAGTCACAAATACTCTGAAATATCAACTTAGTTGTTGTGGGAGACAAGTCATTTTTCAAAATCTGTGAACTCTTTGGTCCTCTTCTCACTCCCTTACTCAGAAGCTCGTCTGTCTGGCTCTCTGTCCATGACAAGTTTGAAGATACTGGATCTGTGGGAGGGTGGTGTTCCATGTGTTAAGCACCAATAAACATTTTTCTAGCAAATTGGATGCCTTAACTTAATACTAGTAACAGGTGCTTCCACAGTAAAGCAGATCGGTACCATTGCAAACCTCAGCATCCAAACTAAAAAGTATGCCCCAGTAAATCTACTTTTGAATAAAAATGCACAAAATCAGGCAATAAGTGTTCTAGAATAGTTCCTGATGGGTCAACTGATGTGTAACAGAGAGAAGTAGCCTTGTTTTTCATTCTAAATAACCTGTTTTTTTTTTCTTTTTCAAATTTCTATGAGTGGCAGCCAATTGGTCATGGAGAATGACAACTGACTTCGGCTAGACATCAGTGTGAGAGCTGTTGTAGGATAATGATTAAGAATGTTTGCTATTTAGCATAAATGTTTTGGGTGATTTTAGAGAAGTCACAGTCTCGAAGCACTAGCCCAACATGAGTTAACATGTAGTATAGGAAATAATAGTGATGGCCAGAATCCTATTGGGGAGCTATGAATGGATAACTACCATAGTTAGGTGGCTACATGGTGACTCCCAGCCTGATTCCCCCCCATTCCCACTTTATGGGAAGTCATCACTGCAATCTAAGGGGTGCTGTTCCCCTGCCATTTGAGAAGCCACTGTCTCATGTTCCCAATCTCTCATTGGAACAAGCAGAAGCAGAGTCACTGTTGCAATTCACCCTTGCACCAAAGATTGCTCTTAAGAGGGAGTGAGTGGGAAAATCAGTCAGCTGCTTCCCAAGTCAATTTCCTTGCTGGACCCTCATCTTGCCTGCCCCTAAGGAATTCTTAGGAAACATCCTTTGGTGAAATGAAAAAAGAGGGCAACAGGAGATGTGAAAGTGGAAAAAAAAATGGGGAAAAATATATATCTTTTTAATCTAACACAAATGTATTTGACTTTCTTTAACTCACGAAAGGGACTCAAGATATCCTTATGACTGGCTTTACCAAACCTCCCACATTAAGCCTTGCATCCAGAACAGAGTGCTTTGGAAATAAATGATGCCACTTCCTCAAGAGAGTGAAATGCACCTATCTTCTCATTGCACTGGCAACACCCTCCAAGTAATCAATTACTTTGGATCGTAATGGCATTCCTGTTTTGTGGTTCATTTATCCAGTCAGTTACTCTGAGCTAGGGAAGGTCATGTTGTAAATAAAAAGAAAAAAAAAGGTTTATGTCCACCTTTGAACCAAATTATAACTCATCAACTGTCTCCCCAAACTAATTGATGCTGGTGAGTTTTATTGCACTAACTGTCCTTTTTCATTACCCATAATCACTATGCTGTCCTTTCATCAGCAGGGTTTTGGAGGGAAGCTTTTCCACATTCCCAGATAGTCACCCTGGAATATCTCTGGTGATGTAAAAACTAGGGATAGGCCAACCTTGGCAAGGATTTGAGATTCACAAATCTGAATCCCTGTGCTAAAATAGACAAACCAAATCTTTTGAATCCACCAACCAAACAGTTTGTTGGAGACTGGGACGCCTGAAAACCTGAAAGACCAGATACATAAGGGGAGATGGCAAATAGGTGAGTTTTTCCCTTAGACTAATAGTGGCCTTTGCTAACAATTTCAGAAATTGCATCTGGGGTTGTATTCTAATATATTTAAATTGAACATTTAATATTTAAGTTCAGCACTATTTTGTGCACTGAAAGTCAATGGCATGTATCAAAGCTGGGGTCAGTGGCTCTGACACCTATCAGAAGTAGTGGGGCAGAGGGCAAGGTCACACAATCTCATTCAGTGATTGCCACAGTGTACCTCCTTCCACAAGACCAGTGCTTGGTTGGAAACCTATAGCTAGAACAGAATGAGAAGTGAAATGTCTGTCATGGTTTCTCATGAGCCACATTACAAACCACACGTAGCAGAAAGGAAAAAATGTTTTTAAAAATTGGCACCTCTGGGGCCTGCCAAAGGCTTGATTGGCTGGAAGTTACAGTCTTCTTGAGATTTCAAGGACAGCTGAAAGATTCCTTTTCATAGCTCCCTTGCAAAGCTCTTTCATACACAATTCTGGGCTTTGTAGTTTTACAAGGTGTCACAGCCTTCTCTGCCAAAGTGTGCAGGTGCATCATCAAACTACAAACTCCAGGATGCCATAAGGAGCTATGCAAAGAACATCCAGTTTTGACATGGATTAACTCTGTACTGTAGTACAGAGTTGCCCTGTTTACATAGGCAGGAAAATGTGTGATTAATCCATGTTTTCCTGTCTGCATAGAAAGGGCCTTCATGTCATTTTCAATCTGGGGAGATCCTGAGGAAAACTAGGACAATTGTCCAGGCCAGACTTCTTCAGAGGGAGGTTTGCCTTTGCCTAGGCTTTGCTAAGGCTGAAAGAATGTGTCTTGCCCACAATTATCCTTTTTCCCCTTGCTTTTTAAACTCTTTTTTAAAAAGGATTCGAAAGATTTGAGATTCATCAGATTCATGGATTCCCAGAACCTTCCAGGGATTCGGATTCGGAAAACTCTGGATTCATCCCATCCCTAGTAAAAACAGGAAGGGTCCCACTCCCCAGGTAAGAGCTTAGTGCTTATTCTTTGGCCCTCATCCCATTCCCATGATATTCTCAATCCACATTGGTGGAACAAAGAAAGGGATTTACAAAAACAGACAAGATGAATAGCTCTATGACACAAGGAAGAAGAAAAACTGAGAGCACAACAACAATAGAAACAAAGAGCAAAGGAACGCAAAGCACAAGAGGACAGTAAAAATCAGTACACAGTAAGAAAGTGTGTGTTTTATATGCCTCCTAGATAACTCTAAATTATATACAAACACAGAGGGAGATATTCTGGGTTGTTGAAAGGGTAAGCTGTAGTAAGGTAGAACACAGCAACAGATTTTACAGAGAAGTGGTTTTGTTTTTCCGGAAACTACCACAGTCATGTTTTGAAACACAAATGAAGAATGTGTGAAAAGAAATATCTAAGCTCCCGGGAAATGTACATGCTAAGAAAGTTTGAACAAGGAGGCAGTGGGCAAGTTCACCTGGTTTGCATGCTACAGCAAGGGCCTAACACTGCTTGGTCTCTCCTCTCCTTCTTTGCAAAAATAGTGTTTTTCATAGTTTACAATCATATCAAAACCAGCAGAGGGTGGCTTAGGGTTTCCCTTCGACCCAGAATTCCAAACTAGCGTCAAACAGCGAAGGAAAACAGGGAGACACTGGTGTTCTAATAATGGATGACTTCTTCTGAGCAATTGCTTATTTGGCTCACCATAAAAGTGAGAGGCAAAAAATCTAGATGCAGTAGAGCTTGGGAATAATGTATTGTCTGTAACATGTTACTATGCTAGTTAGATACTTTTTGCAGTTACTTGCTATCTTTAACAAAAAGGATTGTAATTCAACACTTTTCACTGTACTATAACAGGGTTTCTGTCTAAGGGCCTTTCTGCTAGTATTGTGCTAGTATTCCACTTTCAACATCCTATGGCAGAGATTTTCAAACTGTGTGTCACGACATGTTAGTGTGTTGGCTGCAGTGTATAGGTGTGTTGCGCCAACATAATTGGTGGAGGAGCTGCCTATTCCACTGCTGTGGCAGGCCAGGCTGGGGTGAAGGGTCTGCCTCTGCTGCCACCACCCTGGCCCAAGGAAGACCCGAGCGAGGGTGGCAGTGGTGGTGGGTCAGGGTTGGGTGGAGGGGCTGCCTCTACTTACTGAATTACTTACGGAATTACTGTGCCATGAATTGATGCTTGTCTAAATAGTGTACTACCAACATGAACACTTTGGAAAGCTCTGTCCTTTGGAATCCTGGGCTTTGGAGTTTAGGGAAAGGCCTTTAGAATTCTCAGCCAGAGAGTTCTTTGGCCTCAGTAAAATACAAACCCCAGAATTCCACAGGACATTGAAAGTGGAATAGTAGCACTATAACAGTGTAATGCGGAAAGGTCCAATGACTTGTTGCTAGGTGTTTCTGATTGAGTCAATGCAATGACAGGGTGAGGAAGAAGGGAAGCCACTCATGTGGTCCCTTTTTAATGGGTGATTAAAGTGATATCACACTTCTTTAACCATGTAATGTAGATCAATTCTTCATAGATTCTCCACCATTTCACTGAATGAATGAAGGCTGATACAGGAGGGTGTGGATGGGTTCTGTTTCCAGGCTGAATGTCAGAATAAGAGTACTGCTTTTGATTTTTTTTTTAAAAAAACTATTATTATTATCACCTTTATATGTATTCTGCTTTTTGACCAAAATTGGGCCTCAAAACTGCTTACACACTAAAACAATATAATTTAAAAACATACAAATAATACATATTAAAACAGAATTAAACTATTAAAGAATTAAAACAGCTAAAAAGAGATTAATAAATAGCAATTAAATTTAAAGCAGTTCAGTACTCCCTAGCCCATTCTTTAAAATCTTTCTGTCCTCTTTAACAACAAGAACAGGTGAAGCTGGAAGCAATCTTTGACTTGTCAGAGAGATGAGTTGATTCTCCTAGTTCTTCTCCCTTATTGTTCCTCCATTCCACTATCCCTTGGGATATGATTGTCAATACACTGAAGCAAAGAAAGCGGATACCAAATATTTGTGCTCTGTCTCTCGTTGCACTAGAACATTGTGTCGCCATATGAAATGGATTGGTAATAAATGTAGGAGAGACCAAAAAAGTACTTCTTCATACAGCACATAATCAGTTTACTGAACTCACTGCCAAAGGCTATGGTGACAGACATTCTTGGTCTTAAAATGGAATTAGAGAAATCCACGGGCCCTCTTGAGGTGTCTGTTGTGAAAGTGTGAAGAAGGCTGCAGTGCCCGCTGAACAAATTCCACCTCCACCCTCCTGTTTCTCCCAGAGTCATTTGCTTGTTCAATGCAATGTCTGGCAAAAATGATGCAAGTATCGCTTGCCTTCTGGAAAGACCTTTGTGAGATAAGGACCCAAAGCCCCATCAAGCACTCTCTCACAAATATAGTCAGAGGCTGGGTCCAGGAGCAGCCTGGCCTTTAATAAGGGGAAAGCGGAGGGTTTACTTGTTCCAGATGAAGGGAGATAGTTACCCCAATGCCCTCAAGAACAACAGCATTTTATGAGGAAGAGTAGAACTGTCAGGCATAGAAGAAATGCTCAGTGGCAGCAAAGAACCACTTGGGAGTAAATGACTCCTTATTTGAAAGACATATTGAAGCCTACTGCAATTGGGTCTTGAGTAAAGGTCTTATAGTTCTTTTAGAGAAGCATCACTCTTATGCTGGAAAATCTGATCCACCACCATCAGGGTTTATCAACTATTAGCATTCCTAAAATAGCTAGGTTCCTGTCGTATTCTGACTTACCAGTGTCTGGTGCTGGACTGTTGTTAGACTTTGACACTGGATATCGTGAACTTGGCTTATCTGCATTTCTGCCAGCACTATGTTTAGTTTGGCTGGGCTCTTTTTTTTCAGACTCTGATTGTGGACTCCCCTTGGATTATTTGCATGCTGTTACCCTGATTTCTGGGGGTTCCACGAGGGACACCGAAGTGCGCTCCAAATTACAAAGTTGGGAATTAGTCAAGAGAGCACAAGCTAGCAGTACGAGAGGCAGGGCAATGGAGTGAGATCTTTTACCCAATGTCTACGGGGGCAGGCCGAGTCAAGGAGCAAACAGAAGTAAATAATAATTGTTGTTTTTATTAAAATACAGCCAAACAAGTGTATGCAACACACTCACACAGAGAACTATAGAAATAAAGGTTGGAGTGGGATAGAGGGATTTTTAGAGGAGGTTTTTGGTATGGGTAATACTACACCTGTCCTGAAGCCCGGGTAGTCTGAAGACGAAGTTCGTAGATATGGAGTTTCTCAGTACGTGAGACTGAGGGGAAGGCTCGCCAAGCAAAGCGGCAGCAAGGCGGGATGGAAGTTGGGAGTGATCTGAGGAAGCTCTCAAAGTCAGGGGTTTTTATAGGGGAAAATATGGCCGTAGGCTAGTCTGTACTTGGGGGAAAACAATGAGTTTCGAGTTGGAGACAAAGCCTCCGAAAGGTCTGAATTTTACATGATTGAGTTAAGTCCGAATTGTCAATAGAATAGCCAGTATGCAAACACGGAGTGCTTGACAGATGAGTATTTGGCTAGTCAAGCTGCCTGCTCAGGGCAGGGAGTCCTTTGTAAGTAGCATGCGTACATAATAGGGTACTTACCTTGAGATCTCCTGAAGCGGCGGGTCGGCTATTTCTGGCCAGCCTGTATTTGTATGGAATATTACAGCTATTAGCAGCTGTGCCTGTCTGCGAGCTTGTCCAGGAGCCTTGCAAGCACATGGAGAACAGAGAGGTATAGTAGGCCAAATTATTGATATCAAAATGATATCTAATATCCCACAAGTCCGGGCTAGGAACTACAGTAACAATGCTGGCTGTGTGAGTCTCTACCAGTGCTGACTTCTGATTGCTTAACTTTGCAACTGGAAATTTCCCACCTAGAAAGATGACACTAAGCACATTCAGCAGAATGTACTTCGAAACTTCCTTGTGATCAGAAACCTTGAGTGAAAGGCATCCAAATGTGTCCAGCTGACTGCCTTTTGAATCTTCCTTCAAGCTCTCTGCAGAGTATAAGAAGATTGGGAGTGGGGCTGCTGTGACCAAAACACATGGGAAAATGTAGAGGGTGGAAGTCTTCTGAGGAGTTCCTGGACAGTTTTGGTCTTCATTAGGGATTGAAACAATATTCAAATTTTTTTTTAAAATGTTCAAAACCTGTATTTCTTAAGTGTCAGGAAATCTAGACAAGGACAATCAGGGACTGTTGATAACCTTTGCAGTTCTGGACATTCTGCTGTTTCCTGCACACACACACACACACACAAAATGTCTTTTGCACAAAAATATCATGTATGAATTTTGCATGCAATAATTCCCAAACTGTGAAAAGTCTTTGAAACCCATACAGTTTTCAAAGATGTCCTCACAGCAGCAGGAAAATGGCTATAATGACTTGTTGCTTCTTCTGAGAACAAAATTAGGTGAAGAATTACATGTTTTAGTCCTCATGCCTTCATCTAAATGGTTTAACAAGTTCCATGATCCAAGGCAGTTTACCTCTGGATAGCAATTGCAGAATGCTAGAAGAAGAGGGAAGTTCCATTATGCCTTACTGGTAGACTTTCTGTGAGTATGCTAACAGCCATGTTAGAAACTGAATGCTGGAATATAGGAAGCAGTAATTTGATCCAGAAGAGCCACCTCGCAGATTAACGAAGGCCATTTCTGCACTAGCCTGTTACAGCGCTATTATTCCACTTTCAACATTCTATGGAATCCTGGGGTTTACAGTTTAGGGAGGGGCCTCAAAGGCTGCCATCTGTCCTCAAAGGCCCCTCCCTAGACTGCAAACCCCAGGATTCCATCGAATGTTGAAAGTGGAATAATAGTGCTATAACAGGCTAGTGCAGAAATGGCCTAAATATGGCTGCATCATACACTCTGGGATTTGTCCACCTCCAACAGACAAAAAAACCCCAATCTCTGATGATTCATTGAACTACACCTGCCTTTGTTAATTATTTAAACTGAGTTCTCATGCCTAATTGGATTGCCCAGCAACTGGGGCAATAGCTATGATTTCTCATCCAGTGAAAATGTTTAAATCTTCTTGATTCCAGTGGGACTGAAGTGACCTATCTATGTGTAGATAGTTCTGGAAAGCCTAGACCTACTTCAGAGAAACATTTCCTGTTAGCAGAGAGAAGTGTTTGCTCACTCCTCCGCAACAGACTGGAAAAGGCAAGTGAGAAATAAGACAGCCGTTGTTGCATAACTGCTAATGCTATCCTATTCCCAGTGGCTGCAGTGTGAGCATTTTGCACCCATGGAGGAGATGTTTATGTCAACTTGAGAAACCTCTCTTTATGCAGATTGTCTTGATGTTTGTCAAGTCAGTTTTCTTGACACATTGGATTTGCCTTTCCTAGGCAAAGAGCCAAGAAATGGAAAAAAACAAAACAAAACCCTATCGCACTTTAAAGGGGGATTTTCATTCTCCTTGAGTCAGTGATGAACCATCTCCCAAAGGCTTTTTGGGGACTTTCTTCAATGTGTAAAGCACTTTTGTAGTTCCAAGTATAAGTTGGACAGGACAAGATGGTTCAGGCCATTTCCAGAAGCTATTTAATTTTCCTTCAAGCTGGGGCTGTGGTTGAGCCCGGGGAGGACTTGGGAAACTGTGGGTCCAAACTTTCCCAAGTACCATTCTCATTACAGCCCAAGATTTAAACTCTGTCTGAAAAACCATAGGATTGCAAGTAAGTATGCTGGTAGCCAGCTTGTAATGGCCCAAGTAAATATATTGAGTTGGGATGGGAAACAGAGGGTCATTTTAGACTCTACAATGATAACACTGTGATTCCATTTTAAATGCCATGGCTCCATCCTGTGGAATCCTCCTCTTTGCAGCTTGGTTAAATCCTTCCTTCCTTCCCTCCTTCCTAAAACCTGGTATGTGTTGCTGATGGTTACCTCCAATCTGTGAAGCTCAGTGAGAGAATACATTATTCAAAGAAAGGGGAACAAAATTCTATTAATTCCCAAAAGTTGTCTTAATTTATATATGAAGTGGCCATTTTGGTTCCACTTTATAGAATCCTGGGATTAGCAGTTAGGTCAGAGGCACCAGAGGAGCTCCCTGGCCAAGAATTTCAAATGCTACTGCCTCTATTACCATCTACTGAAGGTTTCTAGAGAATGCAGCTGTGGCAGTTAAAGTGGAATCATAGCACTACAATTGTGTAGTGTGAAAGGGCCCGAGTTAGATGAAAACCAATTGGTGTGAGCATTCGTAAATGTATTTTTGGATAGTTTACACATCCTCCTCCCATCAGAACAAGCAAAGTTTGGTGTGACAATGGCAACTTCATCTCTGCTTTGGTAGGAGAGCCCAGTGGGACATTTGACTATGGTTCTACATACAGGCCTGTATTTTACTGGCTTGCATTTCAATTAAGGGTAGGATGAAATACCAATATGGAAAAAAGATTGAAGAACTGATATTTTGAGTGTTTGTGTGAAATGTTAAAAATTTTCAAGAGGATGAAATCCGTATCATACACATGCACCTTTTGGTATCTAATAAAGATCTTACCATAATTTGGATTTTGGAATTTGTCATATGATCAGCATGATTGCCCCTGCCCTTGCCCTTGTATGACAAGATGCTGAGCTCACCTGAAATACAAGGTGGCCAAGAAGTTTTGTTTTAGTCTGTTTCTTTTATAACAAAAGAAGAGTGACAGAAAAAGTTCTAGCCACTTCATATTTAAATTAAGACCACATTTGGGAATTAATAGAATTTTGCTCACTTTTCTTTGTTAATAAATATGTCCCTTCCACAGGGAAATAAGTGGAAGGAGGAGTACTTGGCACACCTTTAGTTTCAATAACATTTGTTGTGGATGTTTTCTGATGCTTCAAAATAACAAGAAAAAGAAGTGCTTCTGAGAAATAATCACTTGTGATTTAAGCACCAAAAGCAGGTACGATAAGGAAAATACCATAGATTTTGTTCACATGACTGCCCAATTCAGATGTAAAGGCTGTCTGTACTATAGCACTGTGATGCCATTAGCAGGCATTTCATAGGACATCCTTCATTTTGTTGCTTGATTGAGGTTCTAAGAATTCTCTGCTAGAAAGGTCTAGTTTTGGTAGTTCAGGGGACTGCACTAGAGTGCTGTCTAGCAGAGAAGATGAAGACCGTGACCAAATTGTAACTCCCAGGGTTCCATAGAATGAAGCCACAGTATTTAAAAGTGGTATCAAGCTGCTATGACTGTGTAGTGTGGACCCACTACTTATGTGTATGTCTACAGGGGAATTTTACCCACATTAGACACCTACTATCTATTTTATACTACTTCAGCAATGTAGATACACTAATAATATATGTGCATACACTTCCCATGAGAAAAGTGAGACGGGGGGGGAGAAGACATCAAGAGGTAGATGTAAAGCCCTAGAAATAGGCTGGTATTATGGAAAGTCAAGGAAATGGGGGGAGGGGGGAGGCAAGAAGTGTAGTATTCAGTATTGTCCAATTGACAAATCATGAAGTAAAGTTTTGTTGTCAGGACCCGTTAATGGAATGGTATTTAAAACATTATCTCTTTGGATGAGTCAAGAGTATAGAAGATGAGCTTCTGCTAGGCAATGAAACCCCTGCTGTTGCTGTAAGGATTTAATTACTTGCCACATTATAGGAGAGTGAATGAAGCTGGCATTGGAATAGCTGAGGATTTATTTTTGTCCATGAAGGATGGAAGTGGCTGAAAAAAATTGCAAAAAAGGGGGCTAATAAACTGGGTTTTATTAGCTGTACTTATTAAAAGTGTTTATAGGCTAGCATGCTGATGGGCACTTGGATGGGATTGCGTTCCCTAATTGTGATCGCTTTGGGACTACTAAACAACATGAAGCACGCCAGAAACCTGAAAAACATAATGCACGCATATGTGAAATCGAAATTTATACATCCAGACAGAACATAATCAGTTTGGCAGCAGGTGTGCTAAACTGCTGAATCCATTGTGGCATTGGCCTTGTTTAACTTCTATATTATTTTAAGATATGATTGACTGCATTGATGAGTCACATTTCAGTCTAGAGGCAGAGAATAACTTTTAAGGGATATGAGTAAAGGTGGCATAAGAAAAGCTGGAATGTTCACATGCTCATAATTTTGATCGTGGCCATCTCTTAGAACTGTTATGGTTAAGGAGGATACTATATTCTCCACCTTATCTCAAAAATCCTGGGCAGGATTGCTGGGATAGGAGCAAAGTTAAATCTTTGCATAGATCTCACTGGTTGTGGGAAATCCAAAGCTGACTCTACTGGGGAAGAGAACTCATGGGGACAACTTTCCTCCCGTGTCCTCTTTCTCAGATTGGTGAGGCTCCTGGCATCCCGCCAAAGAGATGACTGGAGGGCTGTTAGCATGATGACACTGCTGCACCAAAAAGTAGGTGACTCAGAGGTCCACCCACAGTGCCAGTGTCTCTGTGGAACAGTGGGGAAATATTAGTTCAAAGAGAGGCCTGCAAGAAGGAGGTAAACTTACAGGATCTTTCCGATTAGGTATACAAGGTATATGCAGGGACACAAGTTGGAGAGTAAAATAACATTTTTTGGGGGAATATTACAATCACACATAAGATTCAAGCAGTCTCACAACCACACAAGGCTAACTGAAGGAAAGGAGAATAAATAGGACAGCAAGAAGTTGGGATGAAATGGGCAATATTTACCTATTCTGAAGAGAAGAGATGAAGCAGTGTGACTCAGACTAGGGCTCCCAGGGTAATACAAGAACTGGAATCTGAACAGGAGCCTGGGTCCAGTGTACTATGAGTTGTTTGGCTCAGGGATGGAGTTTAAATACCTTGTTTCTGCCTTGTGGGAGAAGGTTTTAATGGCTCTCTGGCAGAGCAAACAATGGGGTCCTGAATGGGCTAATGGCCTTAGCATTAGGTGACAAAGAATTGATGGGAATGGTGATAACTTCTTAATGTCTGGGCAGGTGAGGAAACAAAGGAGAGTTTTGGTGGGAAAAGAGAACAGGGTTTTGATGATGATCAGTTGCTCTGTTCAGACAGTTTTCATGTACTATTGTGTTGGAGTCATTAAGGAGATTATTGCAAGCTCATTAGCATCAGAGCTTTCCAATTGATTCTCTGAACTATGACCTGGCCATGCCCTGAGTTCTCATCTGACAAGTGTTCAGCCAGTCCTTTTTGCCAGCATGGCTTTTCAGCCATAACAGTTTATGATTTATATTTTATGCCAATTAAATAATGTTAATTGCCAATCCTATCATGGAGTGGAGGTGTACGGCACGGTAAAAACACTAGAAAAGCATGATGGAAAAGAAGGCATGTGGAGATGACATTCCTTATGACATTCCTCTTTCCTAGCAAGAACAGGTTGCTAGGACCTGGTATGGCTGTTTGTAAAAGTTGTTCGCTGGGACCTGGTATGGCTGTGGAAGATGGTAGCAGGGAGAGTTTGTTGTAACAATTAACTGAAGGGTGGGGAGAACCCACTATACCCATAGGACAGCTAAACTAGCTAAACTGCATTTAGCAAATACAGAGCAACTAAAAGTGAAAGGAACAAAAATTTTATTGAAAAACCAAACAAGTAGGTGCTGTCACTGAACACGGTGTATATCTGGTAGCCAGCTGCTTTAACTCACATTATAAGGGCATTTAGAGAATTGAATATTCCATTACATATAGAAAACAGAGATAAAGTTAGGTTGGAACCCTGTGCCTTAGCCTTAAGTGGAAGCTGAAGGGTTGGCTCAGGGCAAATAGCCCTTGGCATTTTCTTTGATTTGGGTTACAGGTATCAAAGTTCACCGTGGAAGAACATCAGGGATATGCATATCACAGGCCCTTCCAGCAAAGACTTGGAAAGCAGTATTCATCTTTCCTGGACAGAATTGCCCTCTCTTTAGAAGATCAGGTGATCAGTGTGAAGGTGAGCTTTGATCCAACACTAGCACTGAAGGCTCAAGAGAAATCCACAGTATGTTTTGGTTTTCACCAACTAAAGCAGGTCTACCAATTTCAAATTCTAATGGATGCAGAAGCCTGACTATGGATACTACTATACAGGAGGTACATTTCAATGCACTTGTTCTACAAGGCTTTGACTTCAAATATTTCTTGGAAACTTCAGTAAGTGTTAAATACAGCTGCTGAGTAACTAAGTAGTGCTAACAATAAGGAAATGTGCCTCACTAGTTCCTAAATCCAAAATACACATACTCATATTAGGCCAACCAGAAGGTACCAAAATACCCCCCAAAACACTAGCTTTCAAAGCTCACTGGCTTCTGGAAAAGATTGTAAACAAAATAAAACAGAACATGAAGAGAAACAAATGTGATGTTGTGGGAGTCATAAAAGCCTGCAGGTCTGCACTGTTGATTTTGGATGTGATTTGGAAGCAAGAGTGCTTTCATGTACAGAGGAATCTGACTGCACCCCGCCCCCCGCAAGGAAAAACAGGGACAATGGCTATAAAAGAAGGCCATAACATTTCAGTTCTATATGCAGTTTTTGGATGCAAAGATGCCTCATCTCTAGCTACTGGTTCTTTTCCAGGCACTATTTAATGTGGTCAGCATTGCATATAAAGCCTTTACATTATTTATGACTCTCAGAGGCTTGGAATCTGAACATTTAAATGACCACCTACTACTATATGAGCCTTCCAAAATTCTTCATTCATAAAAGGAAGCCATTTTCTGGGCCCTCCTGCCATTAGGCAGACAATAACAGAAGAGAAGGCTGGCATACCTCTAGATGACTTCTTGGCACTCTGTGAAGACTATTTTATTTGGCAAGATACTCCAGAACACTTTATACCATAGTAGGCTTTTTAAAATGGATTTGTTGATTTTTTTTTCTGGCCCATGGCTGTTGATTTTTTGTCTAATTTTCATTATTTTTCTCCTGTACATTGATGCTTCTGTGTTGTGGTATCACATCAGAGTTCACATTTGGTTCACTGACATATCCAAAGACCAATCTTTTGCACAGTATGCTGGGTGCCAGCTTGGTGGGCAAAAACATCACCAGCTCACTTTTCTCTTTGGAAGGGGTTCCTTTAAAGATCAATTGGGATCAGCTTTTAAAAAACAATTAAGTATGTAGTCCAGAGTGAGTAACAGCTTCATTCCCAAATAAGGCTTTTGGAGAGTAAAGTCTGTTGCAAACTATGGGCCTTTTTGCACTACACTGTTATAGTGCTATTATTCCACTTTCAACATCCTGTAGAATTCTGGGGTTTGTAATTTACTGAGGTCAAAGAACTATCTGGCTGAGAATTCTAAATGCCTTTCCCTAAATTGCAAACCCCAGGATTCCATAGGATGTTGTAAGTGGAATAATGGCACTATAACAGTGTAGTGTGGAAAGGTCCAAGATCAGGTAGCTTTCTTACAGTCTTTTGTCCCATTTTTCTCAGTGCCAATTATGCAAGAAATAAACATTGCAATACCTTTTTTATTTTTAAAATCTAGTTTATAGAGTTTGGCAGGATGACATGTGCTAATTTAAACAGTTGAAAAGAGGAGGGAAAGTACTGAGCATAGATAATTAGGGACCACTTCTGTCAATCTGGGACTCAAAGTTAACAGAAAAGTTTATTTCTTTATCTGTGTGATTAGTGTGATAGAGATGGGGTCCATATGTGTTAACATCTGTACTGTGAGATCTAGGACTAATCATGCAGAATGAATGAGATTCACTCAGTCCAATGCCATCTCCTTCCATATGCTATGTTAAAATTGCAGGTGGCCATCATGACTTGGGAAAGAGACATATGGCGCCATTATCAACATAGTAGTGGCTTTATCTGATGTAGAGATTATGGTCAGTTACAATAGGTCATCGACAAAGATATGTAAATAATGCATTTAGCTGGAAACCAGGCAGAAAGAATCATTGAGCTTCCTGATTGCAAGTAACTGGATGCTGTGAATATCCTCTGAGGCTATATGTGTTAAAACTTGCCATAAGGATAGATTTTGAGTTTGATTTGCAGTTTTGCAGCATGACTGGTGGAATTAATGGCAAGTTACTAATTAGATTGGATGAAACTGCTAAACAGACAGTTTTCTGGCCACAGGTTAAGATCAGTAGAATCCTACTAGAGACGCAGCTTGAGTAGAGTAGTCCCATTCAATCCATGGATTTGCTTACATGTTGATTCAGTGGCCCTGCTCTAGCTGAGATTAGTCAATAAGGATTCAAGCCTAAACAAGCATTTCATTAAATTAAACGAAACATTAAACAGATTTCTTAGCATCAAGAAGGATATCTTGATAATGAGAACTGTTCATCCTTGGAAGGTGATAGAATATTTGGAAATTATTTTTAAACAGAAGTGGAATGGTCAAGTCCATCTGTCTGATGGTTTAGCTGTGGATTCCTTCACTAGGAGTGGTTTGATTCCAATACTATGATTACATAATTTTATTTTTGCTTTGTGCCATTTTTCACATTTTTAAATCAATAATTCATTTCTGATTCTATATTAATCTGGGAAATGAATCATCGTTATGTTAAGATGAACGCACACACACATCTTTAACTGCTTAAGTGTTTAACTGCCTTGTTTTGCTTCTACAGCACAATGTGTTTCTTTGACTCCTTAAAAATAGCCATAGGTCCTTTTTGCATGTTACCCGTCTGTGGGGGCATCTTGCGCAAAAAGCCTCAGCAGGAATGCTGCCGCTTCCCTGCTGCTTGAGTTCTGCAGCACTTCCTGGTTGTGCGAGTGCCCCACCCCTTCCTACTGCAGCGCAACCCGGGAATTGTAGGCTAGCGCTGCGGCAGGAAGCGTGACCAGCCCGGCTCCCAAGCAGGTAAGTATGCGCAGGCCCCGGGAGCATCGCGCAACTGTGCACCATTTTCAGCTTAAAGCCGAAAATAAAAAGGTGCGTGTCCACTCTGTGTCCGGCTCTTGAGCATCGCGTAAATGGGAGTGCATCGTACGGACCGTCTCTCCCATTTACGCGACGCTCAAGGGGCCCTCTCGCAAAAGAAACTGCGTGCGAAAAGGACCATAGTTTTGATAGGCATAGGAAACACTCCAAGTGTGGTACTCTCTTTGATGTTGATTTCTCTCCTTCGTAAATGTGTAAAGCAGAGCTTTCCAAACTTTTTATGTTGGTGACACACTTTTTAGACATGCATGATTTTGTGATACAGTAATTCAGTTTTACTAGCAAACTGGAGGTTAAACTAACCCCTTATAAGAGCTACAGACATAAACATAAATTGTATATAAATTGTAATAACAAACATATCTCATGAAAACCTTTTTTCAAAATATATGATTTATAAATAATAACATACATTCCCAAGATTGTAGGCGACACACTACACACTTCAGGCGACACACTAATGTGTCATAGCACACCATTTGGAAAGTCCTGGTATAAAAAATCAGTTTTGAAATGGGGAAGTGTCATTGCTGGGAAAGGTGGTGCATCCTAGAGTTGAGCAAAATGTTCCAGAATGAAAATTTTCAGTGGAGAAAAAGAAGCAGAGAAGGAACTGAAAGAATGCATTCTTTTCTGAGGAAACAAAGCAAAACAAAACAACAAAGGTTTTTATTTTCACTTCTTTGCATTAATAGGTTTTTATTTCATTTAAAGTTTTGACCAAATTTCAAAGCAGATTTGGTGAAACAAACCAATACTGCACCTCAGGTCTTGTTGTTGAGGATCAGGAAGCAGGAAACCACCACCAGAAGGAGCTGTTGATTCTTCAGCCATGGATGCAAACTAGGAGAAACGAGGATATGGCAGACTGAGTACCTACAGGGGTAGGCTAATGAGAGGTATAGAGGTGATCCCTCTATATTTGTCCCCCCCAGAACATTTTAAAGAAAAAAATTAGATAGAACTTGGACTTTCACAAGGGGTGCTGTGATGGAGTAAAGAGTGAACGATATCCTGAGTGGTAGAAAGCCGCCCAGCAATGGGTTGCCAGGCAACCAGAATGGCCACTCCGGAGGAAAACTCAGCCCCTTTAGTGTGAAGGGGGGTTGGGGACCTGAATGAAAATGTATTTATAGCAGGCACAGTGATTTAGTTGGAGTCAGATTTCCAGAAGAAGGGCTGAGAGTCAGTTCTTCAGCTTGAGAGTTTTCCAGTCAACCAAGGGAGGTTGAAGGAAAGAGGGCATTTTCTCAGAAAAGCCTAGAGAGAAGGCAGAAGAGAAATCAACCCACTTTTGAATTTGTTCAGAGAGTGACCTAGATTTGGGAACAAAGTTTTGATTTGGGAACAAAGCCCTCGTGGCGCAGTGGTTAAATGCCAGTACTGCAATCCACAAGGTTGTGAGTTCAATCCTGCCAGGCTCCAAGGTTGACTCAGCCTTCCATCCTTCTGCAGGTCGGTAAAATGAATACCCAGCTTGTTGGGGGCATGTTTTGAAATACATGCTATTTGTAAGTTGTTTGCCGCCTCGATCCATATGGAGAGGCAGGATACAAATTAATAATAATAATAATGGTAGCCAGAGGCCTCTGTGTGTGCGAGACCTGTGCCTTTATGCTGTTGTAAAGATATAAGGAACTGTTTAAACACATACTGAAGATCTATTTGAATGTGGACATACATAAAAAGGCAATATTTTATTCTATTTGTTGTTTTAATAAAGGTTATAGTATATTTTTATAAAATTGGACTCAGCTGAATGATTCTCAATATTTATAACCAATGAGAACCATACTACCACAAATCATTAATGGTGTTCTAAATAACAATTGAAATGCTATACTCTTTCTACACAAAGGTGGTGTTTTAGGAAAGGCCAGAGCTGTGTAAAAAGTGACAAGATACGTTAGCAGACTGTGGGAGGGGAAGCTGTCATTCCAGTCTGTGAGCCAGAAAAAAACAGGCTTTGTCTCCACATAAAGTGGCGCCAGAGTGGTGGGATTCAAAAGATCCAGTACTGAAATATTAAATCCTTAAAATGCTTTCCAAGGGAAACTGAAAGAACTCATTCATCCCTAATTTGCAGCCACTCAAAGTTCCTTTATGTGATAAAAGAAACCCATGTAGTGAAATCAAACACAGAAATATGCATAATGTGCAACTATGCCCTTACAGTACAACTATATGCATGTCTACTGAGAAATAAGCCACACTAAATTCAGTGAGACTTATTCCTTGCTTGGGGCCTGGACGATTGCAGCATTACAGTACAGTGCTCTTTCTTTTTTTTTCTTTCTTTCTTTCTTTCTTTCTTTCTTTCTTTCTTTCTTTCTTTCTTTCTTTCTTATATTTATAGGCTGCCTTTCTCCCATCAATAAATATATGTTAAAAACACAATTAATAAAATTAAACAGATTAAAAACACTTAAAACCACTAAAAAGATTTAAAACAGCCCCCCCCCAAAATTAAAAGAATATATAACTTGAAAACAGTGCTAATTGATAAGCTGCCCAGCCAAAGGAAAAGCTTGTTTGAAGAGAAAGGTTTTTGCCTGTCGGTGAAGGGAGAGTATAGAGTATAGAAAGATAGCTTTAAAAAGAGAGAGAGAGAGAAGTCTTGTCTATTGTTAGTGAGTTCCAAAAATTAATTTGTAATTGTTAATGCTAGCAAGGAAAATCTGAAATTTCTGTTACTTTAACTGTTTCTTTTAAAAGTTTCTTTTAAAAGAAACAGTAGACAGGTTATATAACAAAGCTTTGTTTCCACGCAAAACCTCCCAGGGCAGGAAACTAAAGCTAATTTTATTGCAAGATCACCCAAAACTTTAAATAGCTCCATATCTTTGATGATTGATCAGAAATAAGCATAAAAAGTATGGGTCTCATGAAGTACAAAGCAAATTGGGAAGCTGTTGCCTCTTGTTATTCTTTCTCCCCAATAAAGGAACATAACGTATTGCTCTTTGTGTGTTCTTTCCAAGTTCTGTGAAATCCTATCTCTACTCAAAAGAAAGTCTTATTGAGTTCAGGGTGGTCATATTAGCAGTTAAGTCTAGTGTTTGAGGCTATCTACACAGTATGCCATGTATCTGTTGGGGGTACAGCAAAATCATATGACGTGGGGGATTTATGCAGCTTAAACTAGGGCAAAATGTGATAAGGATGGACTCCCTCAGGAAGTTTGGTATTACTTTCTGGACAGCCAAGCATAATTAAAAATATTTATGCCTTCTTGAGCAAGGTTGCATCGGATAAAATTATTTTGTAAAATTAATTTGAAAACCACATTGAAAGACATTTTGATTAGTTCTACATCTCCCTAGTTTAGCAGCTTTTACTCAGCCAAAGTGCAGCCTTTTGTTCACAATGTATCTCCTTTGATCCCTCTATTGGGATAATTTTCTTATTGAAGATGGAGTCCATTCAGCTGCAGATAAGATAATCAAATGATCATTTGCCTCACTAGAACAAAGCACTGCCTTGCCTCGATTTTGCCAGCTGCATCCTATTCAACGTATCAGCCAAGCTTTGGCATTTTGTTACAGCAATAGGAAATGGGCGTGAGCGGTGGAAGCTGAATTGGAACATTCTCTCTGCTTTGTTTTTGGCTTTCATTCACACTTAATGAATGAGGAACCGTCCTGATTAGAGGGAAGCTGGTTAATTTTAACACTTTCCCATAAAAGACCAAGGGCAAAGAGTAGCAATATAAATCAGTGCATAAGTTCTCCACAGGAAATAAATGTTTGTCAGCTGAATTTCTTTGGAGTACGCAGTGACTGGCCTACGTATCTCAGGACTGTTCTTGAGGTTTGTTCAATGTAACCCTTTTAAGAACAGTCCCTGCTTCTGAAGACTTGGGCCATTTCTGCACTAGCCTGTTATAGTGCTATCATTCCACTTTCAACATCCTATGGAATCCTGGGGGTTTGAGGCCCCTCCCTAAACTGCAAACCCCAGGATTCCATAGGATGTTGAAAGTGGAATAATAGCACTATGACAGGCTAGTGCAGAAATGGTCTTAGGCTCCCTTCTTTCTGGGACCCACTGCAGATAGACCAGCAAGTCTCTGGAAAGAACAGCTGTTTTCAAGGACTGCTGTGAAGTTGCACGAAGAAAGTGAAGCTTATGGAAGTAGGATTATGCATATTGCCTTCTTCTTCAAAGAAGAGAAAAGAAGGCAGTCAAAAGGCTTTTGAATGTTCTATAAGCAGTTGTCCTGGAAGAGCTGAACTGCAAGAGCTCTGGAATCAATATATATATATATATATATATTGAAAAGAAAGCTTATCTTAACATGGGATGGCTGGAGAGCACAATTTAAAAAGAAAAAAAAAAGTACAGAAATTTGGGCTTTTCCAGAAGGGCCAAGTCTTTTGTGATATGGTAATTGTCACTGCAGAAGCTATTTCCTAGATCTAAACAACAAACATTTACCTTGTCCTTTGACATTTCCTAGTATTAATTCTCATTGGTCACTGGAGCTTTTTTACTTCTTAGCTTAGCTGCCCTCCTATAGTTAGGCACATGTGGGATTTCAAATCCTGGTGTGTACCTATTGTTATAGTTCCTTGCACTGTGGAATGGGAGGGCAGTATCATCTCTGTGCAGTGATGTGGCCTGTAGCTGTTAACCTTTCATGCTCCAGCTGAAACCTGACTTTAATGATCTGTTTTAGAAAGGGAGGAAGTCTTTCTGTGGTGTGGGGGGAGTTGGCAAATGCTCCTGTCTATACTCATTGCTCTGACAGTAAACAGAGAAGTTGTTCCAAATGAAAAGACAAGCAGTGGTGGGGGGACCTCTGGATTGGGAAGTAAATACACACCTTGCTTCCCAGTTTTGATTTCCGTGCAACTCCAAGTAATGCTTTTGCAGCATACCTCCTGCCCCTGCTTCACTCCACCATCCTCCCATGTGCCAATCAATATATCTCTTAGGAAATGCCTTTTTCCTCCTATCAGTTTTTTTTTTAATTTAAACATATGTCTAGAAAATTGGCACTCATACTATAAGTTATTGTGAAGGTATTGCTGCATGCAGTCTCCTCTCCTTCCCCCAGTTAAAAAGTCAGGAGTGTATTCAAATGGAGAAGTTATAAAAAATGACAACAAACAAAAATAAATGATGTGGCTTAGATTGGTTCTCTGGGTGAGTCCAGTGAAAACAACAGATACAGATTTTCTTTTCTGATTTAACAGCTGAGATTGAGTTAGACCACTGGAAAAGCATTAATCTCCACCCAAAGACCTCAGCTAGTTCTGGGAGAGCTGGGATGGCTGCCTCTGCTCCCCCGCATGCATGTGGGCCAGCACATAGAGGATCCCAGACGTGCTGCTTCCTCTCAATTAGCCATGGGGGTGAGACCAGGAGAAAGGTGGGTATATATATATATATATATATATATATATATATATATAAATAATATTACATGGCTTCATGTCAACTCTGACTAATGGTGATACTATCATGGGTTATTCTTGGCAAAATTTCTTCAGGGGAGGTGTACGATTGCCTTTCTCTGAGGCTGAGAGGGAGTGGCTTGCCCAGGGTCAGCCAGTGAGTTTCCATGGCTAAGCAGGGATTTGAATCTTGGTCTCCCAGAGTCCTACTGCAGCACTGTGACCACTATACCCCACAGGCTTTCTGAAACTGGTCTATCTATTTATTTATACTTCAACACTGAAATAACTGACATCTAAAACAGATAAATTATACTAAAGGCATTATCCAGTATAACAGAGCATCCCCAGCCCAAAACTAGTCAGCATTCCTGAAAGCTTGGGTGAATACCACATGCAAAATCAGTGCAGATGGGTCTTCCAGAGACAGAACTCCATGGTTAGGGTGCTGCAAGAGAGAAGACCCTTTCCACTGTTCCCTCTCACCTCCCCTTTAAAGGTGGTTCTACTTGGAGAGGAGAGGATAGGCCTAAGATCTGAGTGGATGGTCCTTCAGATGTCCCGAAGTAACACATAAAGCCCTACAAAAATTTTGCAACAATTAAATCTTGCCCAAGAAAGCAATCTCCAAATTGTATGGTCTTTTACATTACAGCTGCTCTGCTTGTAACGTATTTAAGAGAACATCAAGTGTCATTGCTGGCAACCGGAATGAGGATTATAACATGTACTTTACTGGGGCTATCCTTTGTTCTTTAAGAGTGCTTCCTTCTCCCTATTTATCAGATGTGTAAAATTATTCCTACATGTTTTTCATTCTCTTTGGAAGATGCACAGACCTGGGCTTAAACCAACTATTGAGGAAAATGTGTTCCTTGGAAGATAACTTTTTCCCTTAGAAAGAATTTCTGCTGGTGTTGAACAGTTCACTTGTTAAGCGGGGCCAGACTGCCCCCACTGCTTAGCGGCTATGAGAGAGTATGAGGTGACTGAAATCATCCTCTGTAATAAGAAGATCTGAGACCATCCAGAGCTTTGAAGAGCCTGATCAGCCCTTCAAATAAAAAGTGTGTATGACATAACCTTCAGCAAGACAGAATTTATTTTAGTCACCACTCCAAAGGCTCCTCTGAGAATAAAACTGAAAATCTTTCTTACAAGGAAGGGGAAATACAACCAAAAGCCTTAAAAACAGAGATTTCTCCAATGAGAATATTATTTCAAAATAGCTCTTAATCAACAGTGTTCTGTTCATTGAGTCTCATCCCCTTAAGTTCCTAAATGCTCTCTGCATCTTAGTAAAGGAAGCCTTGTAGCAAAGATAGAGGATTGGGGGACAGAATAAATCAAAGAGAACCAGGAGAAAGCACAGATGAGTTTAAAATATTCAAAATATTCATAGTATGTTAGCAGTTTGTTATGAGAGTTTGTTGTCATGCTGCTGAAAACCAGGTGTTTGGGGTTAACTGGGAACAAAATGCCAAATGCTGTTTACTGTAAATAGCTATAAATTAATACCTATGGAGGGGTGTGCGTGTCCAAGTTGACACATGTAGTTATGGTTGCTGAGCTGGTGTTGATTGGCCAGGAAAGGGAACCCAGGGCATCAATCCAGTGTGAGAAAATGGCAAATTCCATGTTGGTGATCATAGGAAAGGAATATCACATTGCCTTCATAAACCAATAATATGGTCACTCTTGGAACAGAGTATATGGTCATGATTCTCAGGAAGGATATTATAGAGCTGGAAAAGAAGAGAACAGCCAAAATTACAAGATTAGAACTCCTGTAACAGAAAAGGTCAAAACATTTTGAGATGTTTTAATCTCAGTGGGTAAAGGGGAAGATTATAGAAGTATATAAAATTATGCAGGGTGCAGAAGAAGTGTCTAGGGAGATGTTTTCCCCATAATACCAAGTTTTTGGGGCCATCCAATGAATTTGAGAGATATGGGAGAGACAAAAGAAAGCACTTGTTCAAACAAACTGCAGCTCAGCTACAGAACTCACTATATACACTTGTGGTGATGGTCATCAACTTAGATACTTATGAATAGGGGATTAGGCAAATTCCATGACTACCAAAAGCTAACCTATTAGTCATGATGGCAATTCTATCTCAAAAACTCCATCTCAGAATCCAAATTGCTGGGGACCAGTAGCACGACGAGGCCAGTGACTCTATGCACTGCTTTGGAGTCACAGCTGGTTGGCCACTGTGGAAAATTTAAAATTGGATGAGATAGGTACTTGGCTGGATTCATCAGGGCTCTGCTTATGTTGTCATTGTCTTTACTATGATCTCAGAGAATACTTTAGAACATCAACCCTGAAAGCATTGTCAGTGGTGTGTAGTACGAATGGCCTTTGGAATCCATATGGAGATATCTCTGATCTGGGATTCATGTGCAGCAGCACCATGAGAAGTACTGCTGGTGTACCGTCAGTGTCAATGGGGACTGAAATCTCAGTTTGATGGACCAGGCTTAAATTCAAGTACTTCTCTTTAACAGAGTTTTAAAATAGGCATGTTGTAGTCATGGCTCAATTTTGCCATGTTTCTCTGGGCATGAGCGTACTTTCCTTGCCTGTAATGACAGTTTTTACTATTCCTGAGTATAAACAGAAAACAAATACCCTGTTCTGTTGGGAAATACCAGCAGGTTTCTAGCCAGGGATGAGCCTAAGTGGGAAGAAAACACCTCCACTATACATGAGGTTTCCTTTAGAGCACACTGCTCTCTGAAGCTGCAGAGCTCAGGGCTGAATGAAACTGGCTGCTTGGTGACAGAAGCTCCGAGCCACCTTCATGATGATTACTTGATGACAATTTCACAGGCTGTCAGTGACCGTCTTGCCTGAGTGGGTTTTCTGAAGGGTAATGGAGTTTAATTGCCCTTTGGAGGAGAGATGATTTTTTTTTTTTTGGCACTGTGGGATGCATTAAAAATAATCTTTATGAGGCAAAGCTGAAGAGGAGGGGGAATGCAGAAAGATGTTCATTTATGCAAGGGGAGGATATTGCTCGTTGAAGCAAACCTATCCCTAGATATGTTTGGTAGGAGATTCCCCCTCCCCAATTTCCAAGAGTCACCATGTCCAGCAAAGTTGGTGCAGAGCCATCAAAGCAAATCTATACTGCTTAAAAAAGAAACAACCCAAAACAAAGCAAAACACCCCATCTTTTTTCATTTAGCTATCGGCTTCACTAAATCACATTTATCTAAAGCAGTGATGCCAGCTAGATGATGCTGTGCAAGATTAACTGGCTCACCCACCGCCTCTGCAATTCCAGCTTGCTTTAGCCTGTTACACGTAGCAAATTGAATTGTGATGTTTCCTCCATTTCCTAGCTAACATTGCTCCAAAATGGCCAATGGATTTCATTTGGCATGTTCTTTGAGGCTTTGTGCTGAGCACTGGAAATCATCGGAAGTTTGGCAGGTCAAAAGGAGGCAGGTCCCTGACAGGGTTATTGTGGTGACACTCTGTCCAGACAAGGGCTCGCAAGAGGTCAGACTAATTAGTTTCCTGCTTACTTTTTGCATAAAAATGGACTCCATCGCTGCCTTGAAAAATAAATGCAATCTTGCCCTTCCCAGGGCAAATGCCTTCAATGATAGAGCAAGGTCAGCTTGCACTTTCTCTCTTTGTTCTCCTTGCCTGCTCTTTTGACTGGTGAGATGGGCCCTGGCAAATCCAATTTATTCATTCATTTTTCATTCTCAGTAGTGCATTTGAAACTCTCACAGGTACCTTGGGAAACGAGTTGCAATCACCAAGCAAGAGAGAGCCTTCCTTTGGATGCAAGTTAGCTGAAGTACTGATTGATTAGACAATTCAACTTGCAAACCACCTCTGTATTTGGAAAATGACTAAACAAAAAAACAAAAAATGCAGCTGACATTTGGATTATGGATTTTTATTTTTCTTATTTTTTTAAACAAATACTCCAAGGCCTAGTTCTGTAATACCATTGCAATTTCACTTATTTACTGAATTTAAATACTCTCCCACCAGTCTTTTTTTTTTTTAAGATAACACCTAAAATGGCCTTGAGCTTTTGCTGGGGCAGGAGTGGGAGACAGGAGTGTTTATTTATCTTTTACTTCAGCTAATAAATGGCCTAACTGCTCTTTTAGTTGATGAGATTCCAGAATAGTTTGTGACCAGCAGTTGTGGGAAATAATTTAAGCAAGCTAAGCTAATGTTCTGGATAAACTTTTCATTTTGTGGATTTCCTGGTATAATCTGTATGTGTATTATTATGCATTCCATGGAGATTACTCCCAACTAATTGGTTGTAGAGATTGCCTGCAGTTCTTTACATACTTCCCTAGGAGTAAGACCATTGAATTCATTGGTACTCACATCACAGCAGATACATGTAGCAGTATGCTTTGAGTTTCAGTGCACAAAGCTCCTGAAGCTCTGGATTTTATCTGTGCTGGGATATCTAGGTTAGAGTAGGCAACTGCTGGGCAATTTGCTAGCACAGGTAGCAATTTTCACCTGAATGATCCTGCAAGTTGCACTTGTGCTTCCTGTGTGACATTCCATCACTTCTGGCTGCAGTGTTCTGGTTGAAGATGGACTTTTTCAGAATGCGCTTTGGGAAAGGGGGCAAACTGTCATATTTGCATGTGTTTTGGTGATGTTTTGTGTGGCTTTTGTGTGAACAGTGCTTCAAAATCACATTTTTTAAAAAATAAAAATATTTGCGAGCTGGGGGGAGAGTTAGAGTCACATGCAGCTCACAGTTTGCACTTTGTCCATCTCTGTTCTAGGTGGACTTAAGAATATAGGAAGCTGTCTTACGAGGAGCCAGGCCACTAGTCCATCTTTCCCAGTACTGTCAACTCTGAGTGGCAGAAATGGGTTTCCAGGGTTTCAGACAGGTTTCTTTCCTTAGCCCTACCTGTACGTCCCTGGAATTTCCTTATAGGCTTCTATCCAAGTACTAAGTGGGCTTGACCCTGATTAATTGCTGAAATCAGAGGAAGCCATGTATGTTCTTGCTTTATATGAGCTCCCCAAAGTGCTAGACCTATTTAGAAATAGAATTCAGTACCCTGGAGAGCTCTTTGAAAGTATGACTTAGAAGTGGCTTCACTGCCCAGCTGCCACTGCATACACATCCTTCTTTCTGAAGATGCATGTTTATCTTAGATAGCATTGCCACAGGGTCTCATCTGAGCCAGGAACAACAGTACTTTGCTCTGGCACCTGCTTTTAATTTTCTCCCTCAGGAGGATTATTAATGCTGGAATAGGCAAACCAATAATAAGATAAAGGCATCACTGAATCTCTCCTTGTTTGACCAAATATCTATCAGGCCTTTCGCCACAGCAAAGATGGCTCAAATGCCAGAGTATATATTGTGCATTTAAAAAAAAAAAAAAATCTTAGCAGTCACAGGCTGGCTTTTCTGAATAGATGAGACATAAGTAGAGGGGTAGCTCTTAATATATTCAACTGTAGTCATTTTTCAACTCAAAATAATCCCCCTTTCTAAAGTTGTTTTTTCACAGGGGAAAAGATATGAGTCCTTCTATATTTCACCCTGGTGCAGGAGATTTTGGAAAGTAGATTTTGAGTTTTGAAAGGAGCAAAAGGAACAGAATTAAACTATTTCTCTCTATTTAAACGGATCCTACCCCAGGTAAACCTACTTTCCAAAAACCAACATACAGAACATGTGAACCATTGGGTTGCCAACTCTCAGAGCCTGGATCCTTCCCTCCAGTTCTGAGAAGGAGGGGGAGGCATCTAAAGGTAAGAGCACTATCTTGAAATTTTGTGTGTGTGTTTATATAGTTTGTTAGACTTAGGTTTTTTTATTATTTGAATGCTATATTCTATGGAACAGTGAATGTATCATGCCTAATGATATCAAGATTTGTGCCTTGTAGCAGCATTCTTGTAACATCACCATGGCCTCCCTGCTCCCTGTTACATTGCAAAGAGTTCTCTCTAGGTCCCAGGTTTTCGGTCCTGAAATCTCAAGACCTGGGATAGTCCTGACCTGGCAGTCCTAATGAAGACACATGGGGAAAGAATAACATCATTTTGCTTCCTGTTTAGTTTGACCCTAGCAAGCAGGGGCTGATCTCTGAGCTGTGGAAAGGCTGCTTGAATTAATGGAACCATTCACGTTAATAATCAGCACTTGTTCAGTCTCCAAATGGACAGATGGATGATGCTCATATGTCAAGATCACAACTGACGGTCCAGCCCATGACCACAAAGTTCATATATTTTGCATCTTCTGTTTATGAAGTCTTGGGTCTATATTGTGCAGAGGTCTGTGCAGTCTGGACACTGTATCCCAGAAGTTGTTGATAGGGCTTGGAGAATTAATTTCAATCCATTCCCCACTCCTGTATACATGGGTTATTTATTTCATTTATTTAACATTATTCTGTTGTGGAACTCCAGGCAGCACGTGTAGCTGGTGTTCTCCTATCTAAACCAGGGATGGGAAATGCGGGGCCCACTGGATGTTGTTGGACAGCAGTTCCCAGCACTCTTCACCATTGGCTATGTTGGCAATTGTAGCTCGGCAACTTCTGGAAGGTCACATGATTCCAACCCCTGATTTAAACATTGATCAGTCCAAGATAACATTGTAGCTCACCAAGTTTCCTGCAGCATGTGACATCAGAACAGAGCCAGGCTGGGGAATTCTGGGAACTGTATGCCAAAAATGAATGGAGCCCTGGAACTTATGTACATATCAGCTCAAACTCCATCTTGCAGGGAAGAATTGGTAACCCACATTTAACCATCAAAATAGTTTTCAAGTGATTGTTTTTGGTTGCATGCTAGAAACAATTTTATTTCAAATTATATTATCAGTTGTTCAGCATGTCAGCCTCAGTTCAGTCATCTTTGCTTCTAGTGAGACTTCAGGCTTGATTTACTCTAAGATCCATTCATATGTCTTTTTATGAATCCATGCTATTCACAGAACTCTCTTCCACCACAACATTTCAAATGAGTTGATTTTCTTCCTGTCAGCTTTTCTTACTGTCCAGCTTTCATGACCATACATAGAAATTTGAAATTCTATGGCCTGGATGATTCTCACTTTGATATTCAGCAGTATACCTTTACACTTGAATATCCTATGTAGTTCTTTCATGGCTGCCTCCCCAAATATCAGTCTTCTTCTGAATTCTTGACTACACTCTCCATTTTGACAACTGAAGGAAAGTACAGAAAACCTTTAACTATCTAAATGTCATATTTACCTGCGTTGAGATTATGTAAGTCATCTGTGGTCATTACTCTGTCTTCTTAATATTCAACTGTAACTCTGCTTTTGTACTTTCTCTCTTAAATTCCATCATTAGTTATTCCAAGTCTTTGCTATTTTCTGCAAATAATATAGCATCACCAGTGTATCTTAAGCAGTTGATATTTCTTCACCCGGTTTTCATGCCTGTTTCCTCTGAGTCTAATCTTGCTTTTCCTATGATATGTTTCACATATAAATTAAACAGATAGGGTGATAAAGTGCAGCCTTTCCCAAACCTCTTGCTAATAGGAAGCCATTCTGTTTCTCTATAATGTGCTCTTACATTGACCTTTTGCCCAGCGTATAGGACCAGAGTCTATCAGGATGACCAGTTTTCTAATATCTGTTGTTTAATCTTGACTTGCTAACCAGGGATCCTGGATTCATATCCTGTCCAGGAAATTGAGATTAACTGAGTTTCCTGGTTTTGAAGCGGTTCAGAAGTGATAGCAAACCACAGTTTAAGCAAGCCATGACTCACCACTTAGAACGGATACAAAAAACAGATAAGGGGAGGGGAAGGGGCAAGGGACAGGCAGACAAACACTAAATCCTTTCATGGGATCAATCCAAAGTTTATTAAACTGAGATTATTAGGCTGGGCCTGACTGCAGAAAACTACCATCCCTGGAAACTCTGTAGAGTGTATGTAATTATGAAACTAATTTAAATCTGAATGGTGTAAATATGCTTAGTTCATGACAGTCTAATGGTTCTTTCTCCCTCTGTGAATCATTATGAGTCTCCATTGATACTGAAACTGCCAGGCAGAACCAAAGGAACTTGGAATAGGTGAATGTCTCTTAACATTTCCTTCTGAATGAATGGGAGTATTTTACACATGCAGTGTTCGCAAATCCTGTTTTGTACATTCACCATGCTGACAGAGGCAGTAAAGTGTATTTATAACTGCCAGACATAGCTTGGCCTGTAGAGTGAACTTAATTCTTTATCTGCCAGGTATTCTTTTATGCATGACAGTGATTTGTCCCTGGTGTCTTTGCTCCCTCCTGTACCCTCTTCCTTTTTCTCTGTGTAACTTATAAAGCTACACTTGACAGTCTAATTTCATATAACTAATAAGATTATGTGGTAAACTGACTCTTTATTAGTCTTGCAGGGAGCTATTTGATAAACTCTCGTCTTTTCCTTTGTTCGTAGTCTGTCGGTTCTCCAGATATGCTTGATGGGAAAAGTAAGTTTCATCTTCTCACCCACTGACTGTGCAGTGAAACGCCTACTGAGTCTGCCACCGGTGGTTTCCTGTGGTGCTCTGAGATATCCATCAGGCCATAAAACAATCCCTTCCTTTCACTGGGAAAACCACTACTCTCCATGTAGTGGATCAGTTTGGGCCTGAGGTCTGCCAAGAGCTGTTGCTGAATTCTTCCAAAATTAAAAACCCAAGGTAAGCTTTTTGTTTCCTACTCAAGAGTTTTTTTAAAAAAGAGGAATTTCCAAGAAAATCTTGTTTAAAAAAAGAAGTAAAAAAAAGGGAACTGTGACATGGCAAACCATTCTAACAGGATGAAATTTGTGGCAGTGGCGGAGCTTGGAGTGTGTGGAGGGGAGGCGGGAGGGGGCGTGGCCACTGTGTATGGGGGTGTGGCCAGGGCATGTGAGGGCATGGCTACAGGCCAGGACACCCCAAAAACATTGCCACCCGGGGCCATCTGCCCTCATCACCCTCCCGTCCCTAAGCGACTGATTTGTGGACCACCAGCCACCATCAAGGTCACCTGTTTAGCTGTAAGTAATAAAAGACTGTTCTTCAGCACCCCAGAATCAATCTACTGAGGCAAAACTGGGCAGGAATAATTCAGCCTTATGTTGTCATTTCACCACCTTGGCCATCTATGGCCATTTCTGCACTACACTTTAATAGTGCTATTATTCCCATTTCAACCTCTTATGGAATCATGGAGTTTGTAGTTTAGGGAGGAGCCTTTAGAATTCTCAGTCAGAGAGCTCTTGGGCCTCAGTAAACTACAAATCCCAGGATTCCAGAGGATGTTGAAAGGGAAATAATAGCACTATAACAGTGCAGTGTGGAAATGGCTTAAAGTGTCAATGTCCTTTTATTAGGGATGACTGAAGCTGGTTCCACCCACTTTCTTAATCTTTTAGTCTTAGCTATCTTTTAGCGCAATTATTTACCATCTCTTTAAAGTCTTTAAGATAGGAGCTGGACCTTAAGGTACCCACATCTATGCTGTTGGGGCTTTATAAGTAAATAACACCTGTTCAGACTGTGCCCAGAAGTGGGGGGGGGTAGCTGTTTAGTAATACAGTCCCAGTGTTACCCTGTATGTTGGGGGTCCCGGGAGGGGCACCCAGATAACCAAATAAAAACACAATTTGGGGGAATTTAGCTTGAGCACTCTCTTGGCTAAACGAGAGGCAGGGTAACTTTAGCAAGGATCTTTAATCCAATGTTTACGGTTTCAGGTCAGAGAGCAGGCAAGCAAGTTTAAAAGTAACAAAAAGAACAGTTTTATTGAAAGATAAACAGCAAATAAAAACAACGCGCACACACTAGCTAACTTGGAAGCAGAATTGGAGAGCTTAGGGATGGGTAATACGACACCTGGTCTCGTAGTCCTGGAGAGAAAGATGGAGTTCCAAGAAGGGAGGCAGACTCAGTTATGGAGAACTGAAGAGAAAACTTCACTGGACAGAGTGGCAGCAAGGCGGGATGGAAGTCCAGAGTGATCCGAAGAAGTCTGAAGACCGTTTGGAAATGAGGGGTTTTTATAGGGGAGTTTGTGCCTACCGGCTATGGCATGCCAGGTGAGAACAAAGGAAATTTAGAGCTGGACAAAGGATTTGGAAAAGGTCAAGTTTGCATGATGAGCTTAATGCTTGACGACAATAGTTTGGCCAGTATGTAAATGTCCTGTCTAAAAGGACTAGTTCGACTGAGTGCCGTGCAGCTATTGTGAGGTTTGCAGTTGGAAGTTCCCTGAAGCTACAAGCGAGGCTTGAGTTGCTGGCCTCAATAGGGTCTGGAATGCAAAACCATTAGCGGCCGCACTCTGTCCGTGCTTGTCCGGAGAACCTCGCAAACACGTGGAGTGGGGTGGCTGGAGAAAGTCAAGCAAAGGCTGAATTGTTTGATATCAAAATGATATCTGGGGTCCTTATCAACAGTGCCATAGCTGGAGTAACACCAGGTAAGTTCCTGGCATATCATGGATAACGGTAGGATATCCCATTTTAGCTGCAACAGAAGACTCCTAAAGAAAGGGGAGCCAAGGAATTAGGACTTAGTTCTTTGAGGTTTCTATTTTCAACAAAGAAGTAACTTTTTCACTGGTACAGCATTTGGTGGACTTTCCCTGTATAGTATCTGAAAAATTTTCCCAATATGACATCACAGAAGCATCTTGAAAAATTCAATGTTCTGTGCCTAAGAAAGGGGTAGGTAGCCTCATTCAGGGCAGAAACAGCCTGGATCTCAATGGAAGTTACTTTTTATGTTGCTAATGGAGTTTAAATGTTATTACCTAATTTTTTATGACCCTTTGTCCCCAAGAGCCCACATGGCCAAAGAGACGAGTGGCCTCTGCCTGCATAGATATCCTTCCAGAACATCTTTACTGACAAGAACAAAAACAGCATCTTTACAAAATATAGGCCTGTGGCTCTAATATTATCATTTTTATTTCTCCTGTATGATTTTTAATACCTTTACCTGATGAAGAAGGCAATGGAGCTTTGAAAACTTGCATGACACATTTAGTATATTTTTGGTTGGCTCAACAAAAGTATGTTTTGTGGGATTTGGGATGTTATTGTATTTTGCTGTATGGCCAACACAGCTACCATTGGATATATTTTTTGGATTTCAGAATAGCCAGATTATCTCTGTTCAGTTCTGTTTAGGCTAATGTACTAGTTAGAGCCAATAGCTTGCACAGTGTGTCATGGAAACACCCCTAACTAGCCACATGGACCTTTGGGGGAATATAACTACATCCAAAATGGCTGGTCCTGAATCTCCTGGGCCAGATGAGTTACATTCACATATCAATGGACAGTCCATCTTATCAAGACTCGTCCATTTATTGGACTGCTACTGGTGGTAAATATGTCTGCCTCTGGATATGCACCACTTTCAATAAGCAAAAAAAGGCGGGTCCCTATATTATAAAGATCACACTATGAAACCGTGAGGCCTAAATACCCTAAAGTCACCAGCTGTGGTCTTATCTCTGAAGCTAAGATGGGAGCTTACACCAGTGATAGGAGACCACCAATGAATACCAGGTGCTATATTTCAGAGGAAGGAACTGGCAAAACCACCTCTGAGTTTTCCTTGTCTAAGGCCATTTCCACCCTGCACAGTTATAGTCATATCATTCCACATTCAACATCCTGGGGAATTCTGGGGTTTGTAGTTTCCTGAAGCCAAAGAGCTCTCTGGCTGGGAATTCTAAATGCCCCTCCCTAAACCGCAAACCCCAGGATTCCACAGGATGTTGCACCATAATAGCACCATAACAGTGTAGCATGGAAATGGCCTAAGAAAATCCTATGAAAATCATGGGGTGATGATAAGTGACTTGAAGGCACAAACACACACATATGAATTAGACCTCCACATTTAATTCAGAAGAAAGGCCAAGCACGCCCTCAGTGATCAAAAGCCCAAAACACTTACTTACAAAGAATCTTGTTTGGAACTTGATCAGAGAAAAAACATCAGATTGTTAAGTACAGTATCAAATATTCTCTGTACCCAACCAATGTTTGGAAATCATTTTTTTAAAAAATACTTATGCTAGACTGGCATCATGCTGTTGTTTGTAATGGCTTTACGGTGCCATGTTGACAGTTAGTCATCTAGTTCTCTTTCCATTTAAGAATCCCAGTTGAAGCAGCCCAGTGTGTGTTTAGATAAAGACCGGGGGATCTTTATTTGTTTACCCTGTTTGCAGGGGAATAAAACTACACTCCACCAGAGCTTCTAGAAATCCATCCAGTCAGCAGGTAATAAAATCAGAGCCAGCGGACGGGCCTAATGACCATGAGGCTGGCATTTGTTTACAAGATTTATTTTGCTGAAAAGTCAGGAATGTCAGAAGGTAACTTTTAGTGCCCAAGGCTGAGTTGTTGCTGAAGAAAAGATGAGGTAAAAGGGCCAAGGTTACTCTGCTGAAAGTGCAGTTTTAAATCAGAAGTCTTGGTCAAGTGCTGCTTAGGAGCACCTGATGGGACATTCTGGCTTCAGCTATAAAACAATGGGGTTACTATGATAAGTAATGTTTCAAAGCGAAGATTTTAAATAATCAGTCATTTTTTTTTAACAAAAATGATATAAAGCCTGACCTCTTAAAACCAGGTCAGAAACCTCATTTGTGCAAAAGCCAGATTGTGGACATGTTCAGATGAGAGGCCAGCACCCTCAATAAGAAAATATATCGCCATAGAAAGGAAGCAAAATGTGTCAAAGTAAAATATAAACTGGGAGAAAAAGAGGATTTCTCTTTGACAAGAGCTTGGCTGAAATCCATGGTTTTGCTAGCTTTGTTTGCTTTGTATCAATATTTAAAAGTTCACCTTTTGAATAATGAAAATGTATCCCCGTGTTTCCTCCTTCATGTAATCCATGGCAGGATTCCCAGCCAGTCTTCCATCCAGGTACTGATCAAATAGAAGAAAACTAGGTCCATGCTAGATGGTACCAAAGGCCAATCTGGTCCAGGACTCTGTTCCCACAGTTTGCCAGCCAGCATCATCTTTCCAAGTACAGACCCTAGATTAGTTGACCCCTTCCCCAGTTGGTAAACTTAGACAAGTCCCTTCATGCCCAATGATGGCTGCCAAAGCTACAAGCCAAATGCATCTTTATTTTCTCTCAAGAGCCTCCTACTGTCAAAACAAACTGCTTGGCTTTCTTTCTCAAATCTAAGTACAGCATTTCTAATCATTCAGTTAAAAAAGTAAAAAGAACAATTCTGGATCAGACTAAAGGCCTATCTGGTTTCCACAGACAGCTTTGGGAAGCCTGTAACTGGGCATGAATGCACCAACTCATCTTCACTAACAACTGATATAGAGAGCTACACTGCCTCAATTACTGGAGGGAAGATCTATCAATCATGATTAGTAACCATTGATAGCCCAGGACTGAATGAATTTGTCTAAACCTCCCCCATTTAAAGCTGACCAGGTTTGTGGCCATCATTATTGCTAGTGGTAGAAAATTCCATAGTTCAGCTATGCCCTGGATGAAGAATTGTTTCCTTTTATCTGTCCTGAATCTCTCACCAGTGAATTTCATTGGATGACTCTAATGTCTAGCAGGATAAAATAGAGGAAAATTTTCTCCCGGTCCCTTCTTCCAGACCAGATACAATTTTAGGCACCTCTGTCATGTCCTTCTTAAATTAAAGGCCCCACTCATTGCTACCTCTCCACGCTGAAGAGTTGCTTTGATTCATTTCATATTGTCTCTATTTTTTACATCTTTTCCAGCTCTACAATGTCCTTTCTAAAGAGTGGTAACCAGAACAATATACAGTATTCCAAATGTGGTTGTACCCTGGATTTTTATAAAGGTATCATGAGACTGTCAGTTTTATTTCAGAATCCTTTCTTAATGATCTCCCACATGGAATTTTTACCAGCAGCCAAATGCTAGATGGATGTTTCCATAGTGGTTCTCCCAAATTTGGGTTATAACTTGTCACAAATACTGTCCTTCAGGATATATAGCACCTTATACTTACATTGATTTTACCTCAGGATACTATCATTCTTAAAGGGAGACTATTTTCAGCAAACTGCAGTCTCCCCCACTCCATCTATTTTTGATAGTATGCTCCTGGGAAGCAAGCAATATGGTGCTGGCCTGAAGCATAGGAAAGTTCACTGGCAGATATGGAGAAGGTATGAAAACAGAGAGGATATTATTACCTACAATGACCTTAGGAGAAGTTAGAAAAGAAATTAAAGTCAATGACAGCCATTCACACTTCTTCTATGACAGACCAGTTTTGCACCTTTTTATAGCTACTTCAGTATTCACTATCTGTATCACATTTGTAGATTCCCACATCCCCACTTCTATCTGACATAGTTTTTGAGATAATAAATAAACACAGGAATTTTTTTTGACAAATCCGTATTTTTTTATTATTTATTTGTATCCCGCCTCTCCATATGGATCGAGGCGGTGAACAACTTACAAATAGCATGTATTTCGAAACATTTCTATACATGCCCCCAACAAGCTGGGTACTCATTTTACCAACCTGTGAAAGGATGGAAGGCTGAGTCAACCTTGGAGCCTGGCAGGATCGAACTCTCAACCTTGTGGCTTGCAGTACTGGCATTTAACCACTGCACCACCAGGGCTTCTTTGTATATTTTCACTTGGCCAGCTGTTTTGTTAAGACTTTAGTCAGAAAAATCTCTGTAGCCAGAAAAATCTCTACGACTAAATCCCACCAAATCTGGGGTGGGGGTGGGGGGTTCAGGGCCTTCTATCCTAGAAAATATTTTTTGCCATCAGTTGTTCTATGTGCCTTCAAGTCAATTCTGACTTAGGTTGACCTATCGTAGATTTTTCTTGGCAAGTTTTATTCAGAAGAGACTTGTCATCATCTTCCTTTGGGGCAGAGAGAATTGGACATCCCCAAACTCACTCAGTGGGTTTCCATGACTGAGAGGAAAATCAAACCCTTCCAGAGTCTTCAAAGACTACTAGTCTAACACTCAGACCACTACACCGTACTGGTTCCCATGCATCCAGGCAGCCCAGTTAATTTCTTAAATGCTTTTTCTAAGAGAGTTGGCTGTTGAAGCTTGTTGATCACATCCACCAGACTGGTTTCTGTTTAGGAATGTAGAAACTGCTTCTGGTGGAATTCCTCTAGGCCAGAGCTTTCCAAACGGTGTGCTGCTACACGTTATTTTAAAAAGTATATGAAAAGTTTTCATAAGATATGTTGTGTACCCATACATTTCATTACTACAATTTATGTATGTGTCCATATCTCTTATAATGGGGTTAGTTTAACCACCAGTTTGCTAGTAAAACTGAATTACTGTGTCGTGAAAGGATGCATGTCTAAAAAGTATGTCACCTACATGAAAAATTTGGAAAGCTCTGCTCTAGGCAGTATCTGCTTTCTTCCTGATAGAGGTAGTGGAAGCAAATATCTCTGCATTTGAATGTGTCCAAACAATGGGCTTCCTGTCAATTCACATCCAGTTCACAAAATTTGCTTCCTTTACAAACGGAGGAAGGGATCCCAAAGAAAGAGGAATGTGTCTTTTCATGAAATTATGTCCATGCTCCCTGTTGGCCAGCCCCATTTGCAGCAGGGACACAGCACACAGGGCAATAGCTAGCTGGAAAGGATTCTTGGCAGAACTCACAAAAGTTACTTTCTGGCTCTGACACATGGAGTTATGGTCCAAAAAGAATTTTCCTGAGTTCTGAACCATGGGTCTGTTGAAAGAACTCATTTCTTTGGTAAGGGTGCTTCTCGGTTTTTAAAAGGTCAGAGTTTTGTTGCAAAGCAGATACTGTTTACTTCTCTTCCACCCCTGCCACATTCTTTGCAAAGCTCGCTCTTCCGACCTCTTTGCTTTTTCATCTCTTCCCCCCACATCATTAATATACATTTTAAAGGCTTAATTGGGTAACTGCTAGTGTCCTTGATCACCTCCTTGCTTACGTTTCAGCAATGCTCTCAGAGCAAAGGGACGCCTCCATCTCCCTCTTTTCTCATGCTCCCCTCCTCTTCTGCATGCCGTCCCTCTCCTCTGAGATCTGTTTTCAAAAGATCAAGAGGAGACACAAGACTTCAAATGCAATAAATATTGTAAGAGCTGCTGCTCTTCTGAGACTAGCATCTTTGAGATCGATACATCTTTGGGGGGGCCAGGCGGGTAGAGGGTACCAAAGCCTTCAAAGTAAATACATTGCTAACCCTGATCTAAATGCTCTTTGTAATGAATACATACACAACAATTAATGCATATGGTTGTGCTAAGTAAGTAACCCCTGTGCCAGAAGAGGCCATTGAACAGACAGGTTGATACTATCCACCAAAGTGGGGCACCTTTCCAGGGTCTCTCTGTTCCTCCAAAACATTTTGATGGGCAGAATTGTACTCTGCTGTCTGCACAAATTGTCCTCATCATAAGCAGGCCCTGCAATAACATTAATGCCTTCTAGAAGGAAGGCTTTTCCATTTATGGAGCATCTGTAATCACTTTTGATGTTTGATTATATTTTGCCCCATGGCTTACCAAAACAGTCTGTCTGTTTCCTTCCCTTCCCTTTCCTTTGGCATTTTATCCCATCAGGAATGGCTTCCAGAGTACAAAAACCAGACACACTCTTTTCTGTAGGTCAGTGGAGTAGGGGGATATTTTGAAGTGTATGGGCTCAATCATTAGAGTCTCAGCTTTGGAGTTCGAAGCTGGGTTGCACTATCTTGCATAAACCAGTTCTACCTGTTTCTGACCTGAATGTGATTGTCAGTCTCTGCTGGAGTCAGTTACGTAGGGATGTGGGGGTGGGGCAATTCACCCCAGGTGGCAATGTTTCTGGGGTGTCCCGGTCCGTAGCCACGCTCCCGGCATGCCCTGGCCATGCCCACACGCACCGCAGCCACACCGCTGTGCACAGTGGCCACGCCCCTCATGCCATAGCCTTACCCCCTCCTGCCTCCCCCCTCCACACACACTCCAAGCTCCGCTACTGGCTGGAGTAGATTCACTGAATCTCTGAGTTTTCACCTGTGTGTTGATTCATCATTGGAAAATTGATTCAATGGGTCTGCTCTGAGTGGGACAGTACTATGTTTGCTTACCTAGGAAAACAACATGGCTAATAAACTTATTAGAAAATGAGCTGCAATGGATGATTTATAGCCTGCTTCTTCAGAAGCATTAAATATCATCTTTCAGTTTCAGCTATATATGTATATATGTAGTTCATATGATTGTATAATTAACTGCAAGTGCATAATTAAAGTTGTTGGCGATAGTACAAGCTTCTTGATAGTAATCAGGGCATCTAGGCCAAAATCTTATTATTAGCCCCAACAACAGGAAAACCATTGAACCAGTGAAATTTCTCTATGTGATGGAATTTGTCTATTGACTGAATGGGTCTGTTTTAGTTGGAACTAATCAACAGGGTGCCAGCCCTAGCTTAATAAACTTCTTGATAGAAACATTCCATATCTGCTAAACATTTTACGGTTGTGATTTACCTCTGAAGTTGTAAAAGTTCAAGCTGTGTTTCTAAGCAGGTTCCCCCCTCCTTTTTGTTGGCCAGTTGAAGGACCTTTGACAAGCTCAGGTTGTGCTGATTTGCACATGCCTGTTTCTGTGGATTTCTTTCTTCTATGTTTGTCCTGCTCATTTATTCTCTCATTCTCCCCTTCCCACCCTTTCCACTCCCCATTTTAATTTAATTTAATTTTAATTTTTCTCTTTGCATTCAACTTACTCTGAACAAAATAAAAGATGTGGTGGTGACAATTTAGCTCAGGGTGCAGTCCAAATGCATTTTCCCGACCCATCTTTAAATTGGATGGAAAATACCCTCAGAGAACAAAGTCCACATTTCATATGTTATAGGAATCTTCTTCTTCCACAGCAAAACACCACTGTTGAGTGGTAAAATTGGTATTTCTGAAATTACGGAGAGGAAAAAACCAGGCACAAGAAAAATGGCAAATCTGTATTTGGACAATACCATTATTAGGGCATCTAATATTCCCAGTTGGTCTGTTTCACTGTTTTGTTTGTTTGTTTTAGTTCTGTGGTTTTACAACTAAATGGGCAACTGTAATGTGTGAAATCACCTGGTCCAACCCTTGAGGCACAAGACCACCAGTCTTCAATAGGTGGGTCAGGACTCACAGCTGGATAAAAGCATGGCCTAAGGTGTATGTTACCAGTGTCACTGCCACCATTTTTATTTGGTTGGGATTTTTTCCTCTCTCTGAAGCATGCATGTGATGAAGAAAAACAAAGTCAGAAAGTGGGGAAGGAAACAGGGAAAAAGATAGGACGAGAAAAAAAATGAATAGGGAAAAAAGGGAACCTGGAAGAGAAGCAAGCAGAAGAAAAATGATAAAGGGTAAACAATCAAACAACCAAACAAAAAATTACTGTCATGCACTCTATGTTGCCTTTGAAAAGTGCTCAGAAACTACAGTTGGCCCAAAGAGCAGCTGCCCACATTGTTAATTGGGGCTGGCTACAGGAAACACACAACTCTCCTGTTGCAACAGCTCCACGGGCTGCCAGTCCATTTCTGGGTGCAGTTCAAAATGCTGGTTTTGACTTACAAAGCCTGATACAAGTTTGCCCCAGGTGATTTGAAGGACTGTGTCTCCCTTCATGAGCCCAGTAGAACGTTAAGATCATCTGGAGAAGACTCTCCTCTCTGTCCTCCTACCTTCTCAGGCATGTTTGGTGGAAACAAGGGAGAGGGCCTTCTTGGTGGCTGCTCTCAGATTTTGGAACTCCCTTCCTAGAGAGGCCAGGGTGGCCTCATCCTTGCGTTCCTTCCAACAGCAGGTTCAAATATTTTTGTGCCATCAGGATTTTATAAATTCACTAGGTTTGGACTTTTAAATGCTGTGCAATTCTGTTTTATGGTTGGTATTTTTTAAATGCATTTTAATGTTTTTAATATTTTTAATATGTAATGTTTGTTATATTTATACTTTTATGAATGTTTTAATTTGTATTCTTTTAATATTGTTAGCTGCTTTGTGGAAGAAAGGTGGGATATAAATGAATATGTTAAAGAACAACAACAACAACAGAAACATGGTAAAAAAATTCGTATTGTAGACTGAGGTTAAAGATGTATTCCAAACACCATGAGACATTAATGATATTTTTTTTCAGTTTTGTATTTTATGATTAAATATTGGTCTTTTAAAAGAATAAACAGTGTCACTAGCTGTGATCACCACAATGACCAACAAGATAAAAAACATCTATCTGTCTTATTTTGGGCCTTGCTATGCTGTCCATTCTAACCTGCCCATCCTAGTTCAGAAGATCTAAGATAGCTAGAGCTTTCTGACAATGAGAAGATAAGCTGAATAAAGCTCTTTAGCTGATGTTGCTCAGAAAATCTGATCTGTTGATAAAAATTCCTTCCAAGCTCTGTGAGCAAACCAATGCAGTGTTTGGAGAAATTACTAGATTTCTGGGTACAGCTACTGGGAAGCGGGAGAATGAGCACTTTGCCCTTCCCCAGTAAAATTGCTGACCCCCAATAAATGTTCCTTCCTTCTCCAAAATGCCAGCACTGCAGTAAAGTAAATCTTCAGTTGAGTGTTTAGAAATATAGTTTAGGTAACCAAAGTAAAGGGCAGACAAGATTACCAGGGGAATGAGAACTCAGAGCATGTAAGAGTTCTGGATATGAACCCTTTTCAACATTTCACTCTTCACAATACTAGAAAGTTGGGAACTGAAGGAAAATTTCATTGGGGGTGGCAGAATTCTTATTTGGGCACTAATACCCCAATTCCTCCCCCTACTCCCTCATAACTACATCTCTTACTGTCATGTTGAGAGAACTGCGCAAAAATGCAGTGATGTGTGTTTGTGTTTGTGCATGTGTGCACGCACACACTGGAGACTTATAATATAGTTCCTATTCCAACAGTTTTTAACAGTTCAGGTAGAGAGTAGGATTATGTTTTTCACTAAAGTAATAGTTCTGAATAAACTAACAGATAAAAGTAATTAGTGTCAAGGCTGGATTTATTAGCCCTGATCAGGAAGTAGAAAAAAATAAATGAACAGTTCCTTATAGAGACAATTAAGATGGCAAAGCTGCAAAGAGTGGTTGAGTTTATTGCTCACATAACTGTTACCATTGTGGCAGTTTCTGCTGTTGCTATAACTGTCCTTTCCCTTTCTGGATACCCTTAATCTGTCTGGCCATTGTACAGATGGAAAACAAATTTGTTAGATGGGTATTTCCATACAGAAATACACTTCTGCGCTTCCCAAGACTGCCAGTGGAATCATGTGTGTCTTGTCCTGGCAATCCATATGTTTCTGATAAGTGTACTGCTTTGGAGAGTGAAAGAATGCTACCAACCCGTGCATACCTTTGAAAAATCTGCACAAATATGCCTTATATAGTGCAAAAACACACACACAAAATCAAATGTTTTTGAAAAAAAATGCCCACAAAAATATACATGAATTTATTTTACATGCAGATGTTTGTGTGTTTGTGCCTTCAAATTGCCAGTTTACTTAGGTGACTTCATGAACTTCATAGGGTTTTCTTGGGTAAGAAATATTCAGGAGTGGTTTTGCCAGTTCCTTCCTCTCAAATATAGCCTATAGCACCTGGTATTCATTGACACTCTCCCATCCAAGTACTAACCAGAGCTGTCCCTGCTTAACTTCCAAGATCAGACCAGATCTGGTGCCTTAGGGCATTTTGACCCCTCTGAATTTATTTGATACTGGAGGGAAAAAAAAAATCTTAAAACGTAGTACAGATAACAGCAGGGAATCAGCACACTGGTGAGAAATTGAGAAACTCACTGAGAATGAGAATGGCAGTTTTCCTGTATCTATCCCGCTGCTGCACTTAGATGGCTTGACATATTGCCATTTTATGAACTGGCAGCTACGGCTCTGGTAGAACATTTTTACTTTTATGATGGGCACATTCTTTTCATTGTGGGCTCTGGACTGTTTTTCCTTACAGTCATTTTTATTTCCTGGTAGCTGCTTTAGCCCATGTCAGAAAATAGCAGTGTTCTTTGAATGGATCACCTGATAATACCTGATGGTAGCACCTCATCTCTTAAAAATGGACTTGCTAATGGAACATGTGAGGTGGGACATCTAAAGCATCTCTCTGTTGGTGTAGATGTGGACTTCCACAGTGAGCTCAGTGTATATGTTTGCATGTAGCCAGATTTTAAGTCTGTTGCAAACAACATTCAGAAATTACTTAGTGATGCTTTTGTTATCACACCATATACCCCCACTCTGCAGGATGTACTGTTTTCAAAATTGGACATATTTCATGGCTGGAACACATGTTTGAAAGTGCACCAGCTATAACCATAGGCCAGATCAGAATGGCCTCAGACATGATCAGGTCACAAGTTCAGAGAGGATTAGGCGGGAAAGCCCAGTGCTGATGGACTTGGAATAATCTTTTCAAGAGCTGTAAGTTGCGATCGCTCCCCCCAAAATAGGGGAAACTGCCCAGGTGAAGCAACCAGGGACCCCTACATATCCTACAGAGACCTTCCCCATTCACACTGCCTGATCAAACATTAAGAGATTGACTCCCGTCAATGTTGTGTCACTCAAAGTTAAGACCACCAGCTCATTCCGGATTCCTTTGTCACACCCATGGGAAAGCCATTACCACTTCGTCTAAGCACCTCCTTCAGGACAAGATATAGGGTATAAATATGCCCAGCTCCAGCCCCAATAAATTGTACTACTTGGATGTAATATGTGGTGCCCAGACCTCTGTTCATTTGTACTACCCTCATATACGTTTTCTGAGCCACTCTGCTTTGACCTTCTGCTTCAGGACTGGTAGCTATCACCTTTCTACCCAGTTTCTCTTCATCCAACTTTTCCTGCCTCATTTTATGATAGCCTTTTATGGCTCTTCAGGGTGCCTGATTTCTTGTGTGCTTGTTAATTCCAGATAAAATAATCTGTTTAACCTTTAACTGGAGTCCTCTTTACAGTTAGTGCTGGTCTAGTCAGGTGAAAAGACCCTGCCGTTATCCTTCTGTTGCAGGCTTCCTTTGAGTTATAATTCCCCCTGTTCCTAAGGAGACACTGGCATTGTGGGTGCACCCCAAGATTTCCCGCCTTTTATGGCAACACCTTCCTCTCTGTTACTGAGCACTACTATGATGAAGCACTAATTTACTTACGCTCATTTGGTAACTGAATCATCATTGGGCTTTCTCCCACATGCCATTCTTTAATGTTTTCAGATGCTGTAAAGGACGATAACATTGGAAGCATTCTGTACCATCATTCCCCCACTGCTCTCCAGTGAGCTGTGTATATTCTTGTTTCTTCCACTTTACTGGTGGTCTAATTAGTAAATTAGTGTTTGCAGCATGGAAGCCACTGCTGCACATTTCCTTTCCAAGGCAGAAAGGTTATATGAGCAGCCCTAGTCAATGAGGAAGGAGCTTGTGTTTGAAAACAATGGAGGCTGGTGGCTCAAATTTCAGTGGGACAGTGAATCCATTTCTGGTTTTAGTCTGATTTTTAAAGGAGCTATCCAATGTATTGAACCTATTTTGGGGGTAAAATCCAGCACCTTATGGAGATCCTTTAAAGTTCAGACTAAAACCCAGATGGATACAGTGCCCCATTGGTATCTGAGCCTCCACTGGCTGCCCCTTTGACCCACCCTTATTGTTACAGTTTTGCAGGATAGCAATTCGAGCATAAGGAGAAACAACCCATAGGAACTGAGACCTTTTGTGTTGCCTAAGTGGTGAGGAAGCATTCACAAAGTTATTGCAAGGCTCAGGAGTGACATGTAAGCATGCTCCAATGCTCTTAAGTCATATTATGGAGGTGGCTTCCAATATACTTCCAATGCTCACCCTTAGCAACTTATTTCAATTCTTCCTATTAATTGCTCTGTTTATTCTAAGCAGCGTCCTCCTTTCTTTTCTGTAACCATCAGCAACTTCCATTCCTTGGAGACGGATAAAAGAACCCCTATTCAAAACATCCAAATCATGTACAATATACATATGGGACTTTATCTTCCCACCCCCACTAAGTCAATTCGTATTTTCATCTTTCTGGTTCATTATCAGCTTCGTAAATAAGTATGAGACAATAGTGGGAAGCAATAGCTCTTGATCTCCCTAAACACATTCTTTCTCTTAATTGCTGAGCTCGCATCTTGAAGTCTGGTTGTATACATGGATTTCCTGTAAAGAAATGAAACAAATGGTGGTGGTGTTTTCTTTACATTCAATTTTTTTTTTTAAGGGCAATGCAACATATCCCAGATGTGGAGTTCTAAATGATAAGTTGGCATCCTGAAGGCTAGCAAGAAAGCTGCCAGAAATATAGAGACAATATAAAGCCGTGTGTTAAGAGACTTAACAATTTGCTTTTTATTGGCAATTTAAGGCAAGATAGTTTTTGGCACAAGAGGACAAGACCTGGCAGATGGGAATGAATAGGTCCAGAATTCTGTGTTAAAAATTCTGAATACTGTAGCTCCCATACTCTAATTCTAATTTGCAGTGTGAATAAATTTTGCAGATGGGTCCTATGTTTTAGAGATGGCAGTTGTCATTTTTTCCCCAATTTCCAATGGACATAGAGAATAATGGAACCATTATTTTGTCTCATAGCTTTGGAATACCTGAGCTCCCCCTGCCCATCAGTAATGGGAAACTGCACAGCTTTTCTATGAAAGTTGCACAACTCACCCAGAAACTGTGTGGTTTTTCAGAAACTGCACAACTTTTGGCACATAACGTCAGAACTGTGCAGCTTTCATCATGAAAAGGAAGTGGCACAACATTCACACTGACAAAGACTGCAGCTTCAGTCAACCAGAGTTTCTTTTCTTGCTCTATAGTTAGATATGTATGACATTCAGACTGGCAAAAGCTATAGCCATGAAGTCAAACCCTTCATCATGTTGTGTGCACTTTTCCAAAGTATGTAGCAAAAACAACAACATAAGCTAGTTTTCTTTTTCTTTAGAAAACTGCACAGTTTTCTGTGCATAGTGAAAAGACTTTGGGAACTGGTTTTTATTAGGGATGGGCCAACTAAATCCTCGAATCCTGGGTAAGGATTTGAGATTCTCGAATCCTAATTCCTGTGTCAAAATAGGCAAACCGAATCTTTCGAATCAGCCAACTAAATAGATTGTTGGAGACCAGGATGCCTGAAAACCAGGGAGACCATACATACAAGGGAAGATAGTAAATAGGTGAGGTTTTCCCTTGGAGTAATAATGGCTGTAACAAGCGGACAGAAAACCGCCGTTGCCTGTCCATCAGTGCCGAGTGCAAAAGGAGCACCCAAGCCTCACACTGAAGGCCTGCCCAGCCTGACACCTCTTTGTGTTCAGGTCTGAACAGCCAGGGACATCTCTGAATCAAGCCAGGGCCAGGACAAACAGGTCTGCCTCAGTTTTCCCTCTCTAAGAACTCAGTCCCTTCCTCACTCTTGTCCCCCCTTGGCTTCTTCCTTTCAGAACTTTCCCCCTTTACTGCCCTCCCTAAATCTGCCCTTCTCCCAGATGTAAGGATCAGCAGTGATTTGTATTTTTCAAGACTGTGGTACTGTTGGCACTAAGGTCAGAATGGTATTATTGGTAGCGTGTATATTCCAGGATTCAAAATAAGACTCTGTGACACTGTTTTAAGGAACACAGAACTTCAAACTTTTATTGTAACACTGTTGCTTTAAATGTGTTTTGTATCTAAATGTTTATAAACAGCACACCATTCTTCTCTGTCTCTCTCTCTCTCTCTTTCAATTCATTCACTATCTCTCGTACACCCAATTTCTCAGTTCTCTCTCCCACAGAGCTCTTCAAATCTCCAACCTCTCCCAAACACACCACAAATCACACTCCTCTTCAAAAACACTCCAGACCGTTAAAATCTGTTATTTTCCTCTTTCCACCAGCCCTTCCCCTGGGCTATCCAAGGTTCCATTTCACTATCCAATCAGCTTAAACCCCCTCAGTTGCCAAGGAGGCTCTGTTGTCAAGACCCCCTCCCATCAGGTTAGTCACAATGGCCTTTGCTAACAATTTCAGAAATTACATCTGGGATTGTATTCTAAGATATTTAAATTGAACATTGAACATTTAACTTCAGCACTTGATTGGAAGCTACAGGCTTGAGATTTCAAGGACAGCTGAAACATTCCTTTGCACAGCTCCCTTGCAAAGCTCTTTCAGACACAATTATGGGGTTTGTAGTTTTACAAGATGTCACAGCCTTCTCTGTGCTGGTGCATCATCAAACTATAAACCCCAGGAGGCCAGAAGGAGCTATGCAAAGAAAAGCCAGTTTTGACCTGGATTATCTCTCTTCTGTAGTATGTGGCCCTGATTAATCCACGTTTTCCTGCCTGTGTAGAAAGGGCTTTCATGTCATTTTCAATCTGGGGAGATCCTGAAGCAAAACTATGACAATTGTCCTGGCCAGATTTCTTCAGAAGGAGGTTTGCCTTTGCCTAGGCTTTTGCTAAGGCTGAGAGAGTGCGTCTTGCCCAAGATTATCCTTCTTTCCCTTGCTTTTTAAACTCTTTTTTTAAAAAAGCATTTTAAAGTTTTGAGATTCGTGAGATTCGTGGATTCCCAGAACCTTCCAAGGATTCAGATCCGGATCTGGAATTGGAAAGTTCTGGATTCATCCCATCCCTATTTTTTATAGCAAACCTGCACAGTTTTTAAAAATTCCTACACAGTTTTCAAAATCTGAGCAGTTTATGTTGTGCTGGGATTTTTTTTTTTTTTTTAAAAGCTCATATATGTTGTGGGAACTTTTGACATGCCATTTTTCTTCTTGCACAAGTTTCTGGAGGGGTCACAAACTCCTAATTCAACCTCAGTCAGGAAAGTAATGAATTCCCATTCAATTCTTATCATACATATATACCTATTTAATTAGAAGATTTAAGTTCATTGCATATTCAGGTTATTTTACAGAAATCTTTCCCCAGCCCTAACTGTGTGAGAAGAAACAAGCTTTTAAAAGGGAAAAAGAGAGATCTTAAAAATGTGTATCTGGGGAGAAGTTGCTGAGATAGGGAAGTGCTTGGAGCTTTGCTAAGGGAATAAGATGACTCTGTGGAGACTCCATTCAGGTCCTCTCTGTCTGCTATCTTCTCAGAAGTAGCCCTTGTTTTTAGAATTTTCTCTAGAATTTATATATAAGGTACATAAAAGCAGAGCCTCAGTTATCTGATTTTTTCTGGAAAAGTATTTGTATTTCTAGAGAAGACTTCTAGGCATGCTTCTTCTGCTTCTTACTGACTTGCTAACTCCCAAACTGGGCCAAGCTGATTTTGATGGAATCGTACCAGGACAGATCAGAGCAGAATTGGCTTGAGTTGGTGCTAAAGCAGAATGGCACAATTCAAACTGATTTGGACTGAGCCAAACATAAAGATTTCAAAAGTAAGAAGGGAAGGTAAAAGAGTGTTTTTTTAAAAAAAATTTTTTTATTAATTTTCCAAAAAAAGAAATAATAAATAAAAACAAATACGTACATCTTTTAATAATACAACATATAGTGGTAATATCTTATTAGAACAATTTCACATATTTACAATATTTCTTCCTAACTTTTTTTTTGTAAGAGCTAATAAATATTATTATTCGTTTTATAATGCTAACCCTCTATTTGTCATCAATTACCTCTTATATATTGATCCAGCATTCCATTTATCTTGTCAATTAACTGTATTCTTATATCTTATCATTTTGCTCCTAAATTAATCTAACTCTAGTTTTTAATTTACATTAGAAATATTTACTTTTATTATATTTATTTGTTTCTTTGATGTTTACTTTTTGTCATTTTGTTTTTCTTATTTCTTTTATGTAGATAAGATAGCTTATATTACTCTATGGTTCCTAAAATAAGAGTTTACGGGACCCCAGTCTTTTGCAATCTTCTCGTCAGTTTGCCGTCTAAGTCTCTGCGTTAAGTTATCTGCTAATCTAATTTTGTATAAGCTTTGTGTCCATTGCTCAATGTTTGGTATTTTTTCTTTCTTCC
>CAOLHI010005793.1:0-54596 GCA_948474755.1 Ctenosaura bakeri | reverse complement strand
TCAGTGAACCTATCTTTGTGTCTTGCATTTCAGATCCTTAATTGAGCAGGAAATTAGCCACTGAGAGAAGAACAGCAGCCACACATCTGTCACACAGCCAAGTTATGTGGGAAGGTTATGCTTGGGCCTATGTGCTGCTGTTGATGTGAGACTGCCCTCCCCACTCGCCAGGTTCCAACTAAAACTGTACTTTTCTCCTACAATACTCAGCTGAGTTGAGCAGATGAGCAAAACTGAGCCAGTGCTTTGGGGAAAAAGGAGCTAGAGGCCCAGACCCCAACATGTCATAGGAAGGTGTTATTTCGGTCATGGCACCCTCAGTGAGGACCCCCAGATATCCTTTTGATATCATTTAATTTGGACCTAGCTGGACTGGTTAGTGATTACCTCACTTCACGTGTTCGCAAAGTTCTCCGGATAAGCACGGACAGAGAAACGGCCGTTAATGGTTTGCATTCCATTTATCTTTGTAGCCAGCACCCAAAACTCACCCGAAGCTTTAGGGAACTTCCCGCCACGGACTCCTCAATAGCCATATAGCTCTCAAGCAAACTACTCTTGTAAGGTGGGCCATTAACGTCTCGGCCAAAGGTATTGTTTCTACACGCAAATCCCATCACGCGCTACCTGACCTCACCAAATCCTTTTGTCCAACACCAAAACCTCTTTTGTTCCCCTTTGGGACTGCCATAGCTGAAAGGCACGATCTTCCCTATAAAAACCCTTCTTTTTTAACCGATCCTCGGATCACCTTCAACTGCCATCCTGCCTTGTCGTCGGTGTGTTTAAGGGACTCCCCTCAGCGCCCCGTGCTGAGCTTTCTTCCCCCGAATTTCCAAACTCTCCCCAGGACTACGGAACAGGTCGTATTGCCTCCCCTACAACTCTCTTTCTTTTCTAAATTAGTTAGTCTGTGTTTGTCTTCTGTGTTTGTTCTTAATAAAGAATTGTTATTGTTTGGAAACACCTTGTTTAGTCACTCTCTAACCCGACGCTGTAGAAATAGGGTGAAAGATCTCTTGTCATTGCCCTGCCTCTCGCTAGCAAGACAGTGCTCTAAGTCTAATTTCCCCAAATTTGGCATTTCTAATTGGCAAAGTTGGGCGCCCTCACGGGACCCCCAGTTTCCAAGGTAACAAAGGCACACTGAAGGATCAGCTGTTTTTATGCACAGCAGCTTGGGAAGGCCCTTCACCATCTAACTGTCAGACACAGTTGTGAGAAACCAGCAAATACAGTGGCTAAAAATATTACTTCTGCTTTTCTCCCAAAACTGTCAAAAAGCAGAAGCTATTTCAGCTGCCTGCTTGAACCATTTCCATCCTAATGGCCTCTATAGGTGCTGAACTTAACTCACCCCTTTCTCTCCATCCCTTATCCCTTGAGTGTTGTTTCTTAAACTGAGAACATCACCTTGAAGGAAAGAACTGTCATAAAGCTTATCTGGTAAGCCACTCTGGGAACCTTTTTGGCTGAAGGGTGTTACACAAATGCTTTAAGTGAATATTAAGTCCTTTACCCTCAAAGTACCTTCACATTCTCTAAGGCTATTTCCACACTACACTGTAACAGTGCTATTATTCCATTTGCAACATCCTGTGGAATTCTGGGGTTTGTAGTTTACTGAGGCCCAAAAGCTCTCTGACTGAGAATTCTAAATTACCTTCCCTAAATTACAAACCCTAGGATTCCATAGGATATTGAAAGTGGAATAATAGCACTATAACAGTGTAGTGTGGAAATGGCCTTGGACTGCAATTCTTTTGTTCCTAACTAATCTACTATTAATCAGCTAAAAGGATTAAACCCAAGTGCTAATGCAGAGGTGGGTAACTATGGCCTTCCTGATGTTTTTGGCCTCCAGCTCCCATAATCCATCAGTATTGTCTATGCTAGTTATGGGCTGTTCATGTTGTAAATGGAATCATTAGCAGTAGCAGCAGCAGCAGCAGCAGCAGTATTGTAATCTTTATTTGTAACCCAACCTCCTTCCTTTCTCCCCCCCCCAAAAAAACCTGGGGCTGAAGGAAGCTTGAGGACCACAATTATCTCTCTTTGCACGAATGTTCTAAAAGAGATCCAAATCCTCTTTTCAATTCCCCTCCCATTCTCCTTCTTGCTCTCCATCCAGCCCCTGACTTGTGTAAATATCTACGTAAGTCACACATCTATGTATGACTATGAGAGATTGCCACTTCGTCAAAGAAAGCTAGAAAAGCTTTGCACCTTGCTGTAAGAAACGTGTTTAGCATTAAATTACCACAGGCCGCCATTTTATGTCTTTAAGTGATGGCTTGGACCCAGCTCGTTTCATGGGGAGGAACTAACTGTCACAGGCAGGAGGCACAAAATGCGCAACAATAATCCTTAAGGCAACACAGTATAATTTGCCTTCTTCTGTTTAATGCCATGTCAAACAGAAGGATTGCTACACATTTCAGATGGTGAATGTGCTCCCCTCGCCTTAACTTGAGTAAAATTTGATTTACTTCAGAGCACCGTGAGAGATGAAGGATATGACAGGTTCTGAGCATGCCTAGTTCCATATTCATGCCAAAAAATTCCCAGAAGGATAAATCTCGTTTCCTGCCTTACTTCACAGACATTAATTTTTTAAACAAGTCATGTTCTTTGGTTTGGATACTGTGTTTATATCAGTGTTTTGTTTCCAGTCTCATGGATGATAACAGCATGCTGGCCTGTAATCCTAAATGTTTTCTTGAGGGAGAAATCACTGTGTCTTAATCTCACTTTTGCTTTTTATTATTTGCATGAATTTGCCTTTAAAGATAAGCTGCAGTGAGCTGCTGACATTTTCCAGGTATAACCAGGAAAATATGTGAACTTGAGCTTTACCTCACTATAAACTATGTTCCTGCAACTTTGGGTCACCCTAATGTATTTATATTCTATGACTTTATTTATTTTAGAAAATATGTAACTGGAAATAAAGATTTAATTTTTAAAATATGGTCTTCATTTAAAATGGGTTATGTAATCCATATTTCAAAAGTTTGCTATTCAATGTATATTGCTCAATTTTTGTTTGTAGCCCTAAATATTAAACAACCATTTTAGCTCCACTTAACTTTTTTTTTTTAAACCGTAGTAGTAGTTTTATTGGTCTATTGCTTTACCCTTCATATATGTATCCACAGTTAAATCAGATCTATTTTATAAAAATTACCCAGTAGTTTGAAATATTCTTTTTTTTAGCCCAGGGATGGGAATCATGCAGTCCTCTAGACATTGTTGGACTGCAAGTCCCAGCATAATAAATATTGAGGGATTCTGAAAACTGCAGTCTGACAACAGCTAGATGACTGCATAATTCCCACCACTGGCTTAGACAGACAGTGGCTATGCTATTCCTAGTCTGGATTTTAAAATATTGTTCGAAGGACAGTAAATATTTCAGAATATGTAACAGGACTAGAAAATGAGCTTTCACACTAGCTGAGACAACTTTTGCATTGAGGCTTCTCACACGAGGGGGAGGGCGGCTCACGTGAGAAGCCTCCTCCGGGAGGCTGCTGTTTCCCCCTCGTTCCTTCCGCAGGCGAAGGAACAAGGGGGGAAGTGGCAGCCTCCTGGAGGAGGCTTCTCACACGAGCCACCCCCCCACAAAGCAGGAGGCTGGCACGTCTGTCCCCCGCTCGCGAGGCAGCAGGCTGGCGCATCCGTTGCGCTAGCGCCCCGCCCCTTCCTCCCGCAGGGGCGGAGGGAAGGAAGCGCGACCTGGCTGCCTCCCTGACGCTCCGCACAGGAGGTAAGTGCGCGTGGGTGCCGGGAGTGTTGCGCAAGCGCGGGTGATTTTCGCTTCAAAGCGAAAATCAAAAAAACCGCGATCGCGCCGCTTCAGCCCCGTGAGTGCGGCAGAAGTGGGAGTGCGCCGTGCAGAGCGACACTCCCACTCCCGCGAGGCTCACGGGGCTATTTCGCGAGAGAAAGCCCGTTCGAAAAGGGCCAATAATTGCACATTTCTCTGCCATGGTTAATTGTGTAAACTCTGCCACTTCCTTCCAATTTGAAAAGTTTTAAAAATCTTCAATCATGAAAAAGGTTTAGAATATTGCCAGTGCCTCTTGTTTTGGTATTGTGTGTTCTGTTTTCAAAAAATGATGTGTAATTTTCATGGATCCTTTGTGAGCGATCATGAATGCATTTTTGAAGGGAAGGTGGATGTGGTATATAACAATTACCAAAAATAAATTCAGTCAAAATCCTGTAGGACAATCTTTACTAGCAGAAATCAAGAAACCTTTGAAAGTATTCATTGTGCTGTTGACATCAATGTATTCATGAACTCACTTTGTACACAGTTATTTTTGTACACACCTGCAGAGAGAAAGAGGGCTTTAAAGACCACTCTCGGTAAGGAGGAGGGGCTTGCTAGTTTGCTTCCTGCTTGTCACCTGCTACTTCTTCCTTCACTCTGAAATTCTTTCTGCTCGTTGTGAGTATCTCTTTGCAGGACTGTGGCCCTAGTATCTAGCTGGTTCCCCACCTCTATTGGATTAGCTAGTTAGATTGGGGTATATATATGGAACTCCTTACCGCCACCAGTGGAATCACCATAAAAAGGGATAACATCAAATGGGAGGTTATCTCCACTTTGTGTGTTGCACAATACTTAGAACCTGTCCTGCTGTTTTGGAAGGAGAAGACAGCTTATTGTCACTTTGTAACAGTCACTTGTTCTCTCTCAGATTGGTGTAGCAGTTCCAGTCCAATAAGACACCTTGTCAATATCACTTTGTCTTGACTTATCACAATCTTTGTGTAACAGGGCTGGAGTTTCAGCTGTTCCTCAGAACCAAACTGTTTGTTTAAGGTAGATTTCTAGATAAATTAGATAGAAATTAGATAAATTTCTATTTATTACCGGTGACTTTAGACAACTCAGGCTAACTCTGTAGTTATCAAACAAACTGTAACATTGATTATAGTAACAGTGGAAATAAAGTATCTAATTCAAGCTCAGTTATGGTACAGCATTAATACATTAACAGTTTAAACTTCTGACAGACTTTGACAATTAATCCCTGCGTCAGACACCAATTCCCTGTGTCTTTTCCTCAGCTGCTTAATCACACCCAAGCCACCCTCTCTCTGGTTAGTTCTCACTGATGGTTCAAGACATGCAGAAACTTTGCCTTGTATAGAATTCCTCTCATCCATTAGCCCCTCCCACACACACTACTGTGCTGGGTTTCATTTTCGAGATGCTATTCCTGTTGCCACGCAACCTGCCATCAAGCTGCACTAGCGTTCCAAATAGCTAACCCCCAAAGCAACTTCAACACACCCCTCTCTTCCAGGATACATTGCTGGCCTTTTTCTTTTTTAAACTAATGAGGAGGAGGAAGAGGAAGAGGAGGGTGGTCAGGAGCAGCTACAAGAGCCATACAAAGTAGAGGGAGTTAAAGAAAAGATAAACAGTGGTGCTGTCTTGGAGAAGTGTTCCCAATTGTCCCCATTTTGTCTCAAAATGTCCCAGTTTGGTATATCCATGGCACCAGTCTCTCTGCATAGAAAGGGCTACTGTTTAATGCCAGGATGGAGAGGGGTAAAACAACTATCATTCAGGACTGCATCCTGAATGAGAAGACTAGCCTGTTCTGTACCACAAAGTTGTTTGGATGAAGTCAAGTGGGAACAATGAGCCTCAGCTTTCTCCTTCAGTGTCCCTTCCTGGCCTAGCCTGGATGATCTGACATCTTCTTGGCTTGTAGACTTCAACATGTACACTGAGATTGCCTTATCAGGAGTAGCTCAAGACTACATGTCTTCCAGAACAACCCAGACAGTATCTGGCCCCAGTCAGACTTCTGGGTATACATTGTTTTCTGTGCTGAAAAGGGTGGTGGGGATCTGGAAATGGAGGAGCTTTCTATAATCATGGGTATATATCCAGTGAAGTTTAGATTTTCTGGGATTCAAAGCCTCTGTGGGAATGGGGGAGCATCAGCCAAGAGGCTGATGAATACAGAAGGTTGCTGCTGTGGGGTTTTCATGTTGTCTCAGCAGGCAATTCAGTTGTGGTGGATCTATAGAACAAGATGGTGACAAAAAGTGGTTGCTATGATCATTCCTGTGCTTCCCTCTTCATGGAGTGGAGTTAACCAGACCTCTGGTTTTCTAGAAAACCAGAAATAATGAAAAGAAGGACAGAGTGAAGAGTGAAGTTGGCAGGAAAAAAACCTCACAGTAAGTCCAACCAGAGATAAATTCTGTTTAACAACCTGTACCATGGCAATGCAGGCAGGAAAAACAATTCTTTGCCACCATTGCATCTGTTGTTTCAAGTGGTAGGGGATCTTTCACAACCTGGTCCACAAGAGACCACTCAGCAACCCAATGTGAAGAATACGTGCACCACTTTTCAGGCTGGGAACACTTCAGTCCCCTTCCCTGACCACTGATAGGCTGCCTCCTTCATGCCAATGAAAATGATGCAGAGGGTCCTAGGAAGGAGGCTGCATGCTGTGAAGAGAAGAACACTGAGCTCCTTGCCTGCACCAGCCCACAAATGATTCCCCTAGATAAATCTGGGTCTTTTAGTTTTCAATAGGATTGCTGCAATTTGTGTAAAAATGTCCCAATGAATGGAAATACTCCCTCTGAGAGTATGTGGGGAGGGTGGGGGGTGGAAACTTCCATCAACTTGTAGGCAAGGAGAACAATTTGGAGTTTTCTTGTTTTCCAGCATGAGAATGAGACAAAGTAAAGATTTGTATCCTCACCTAAAGGAGTTGTTCGTTGAAGTTGTTTGCCTTCAAGTTGTCTTCAACATAAGGCAATCCTCTCATAGGGATTTCTGGATTTGTTCAGAGGGAGTTTGTCATTGCCTTCCTCTGAGGCGGAAAGAGAGTGGCTTGCTCAAGGTTCCCCAGTAGGCTTCCATTGTAAGCAGAGATTTAAACTCTGGTCTCTCAGAGTTCTAGTCTAATACTCAAACCACTACTAAATCATGGCATCTGTAATCCCAAGATACTGAAAGAATTTACAGATATTTCCACCAGCAGAGTGATAATCAGTATTTCCTTCAAGTTGTTGAAATGCTAAATTACACAGTACCTATGTGACTGTGTTCAGCCTAGTCTTTCCTTAGCTTAATGCAGCCCAAGATGATATGATAATTTTTGCCCTGGTTATCCCACTGCTGTCATCTTTCTGACAAGTCCTTCTGTGTTTGTGAGGATTAATATCAGAATAGCTAATTACTTCATCTCTTCTTCTACCTTCTAGTATCCCTAGTCTTAAAAGATATTCAGGACAGGGCCTCCTCGCCTTTGCATCTCACTGTTGACTGAGGTATGCTGTTGACAGTGATTCCACAGGATTCTCTTCACCCACTCTTTGATTGCTTTCTGCTCTCTGGTGAAAATGTTCCATAGGTGCAGTTTTGCTTTGCTGATCTGAAACATTCTCACTGACCTTTGGATTATATGTCTCCTTCATCTGCTGTGTGTTCTTTTTTCTAACATTCTGAATATTTTTCATAGGCCATTTCCTCACTACACTACACCGTTATAGTGCTATTATTCCTCTTTCAACATCCCATGGAATCCTGGAGTTTGTAGTTTACTGTGGCCCAAGAGCTCTCTGGCTGAGACTTGTAAATGCCCCTTCCTAAACTGCAAACCTCAGGATTCCATAGAATGTTGAAAGTGGAATAATAGTGCTATTACAATGTAGTGCAGAAGTGACCTTAGATTCAGATATTTGTTGTGTTAAGATATTGAAATCCACAGAGGGAAAAAATTGAGAAAAAGTGGTCCATAGAAGGCTATTAAAAAAAAGGGGGGGGCTTTGTTAAAGAAAAAGCACTTTCTCTACAATAAAGTAAGTGTTGATTGAGCACTTTGAAATCTGTCTCTAGATTCCATTGGTTTTTGTCTGCTTTAAAAGTGTTGGAAGTCACCTTGAGCATTTTTCACAAACACTGAGATATACACCTGCTGCTGGGGGCGATGGTGCTACTATTACTATTGTTACTACTTTATAATAAAAGGTGATAAGACTGTTGATTAACGATAAAGATAGCAGCAGCAGAGGAATGCCCAGCTGCAATCACAGAAAATCCTATCGCAATCATTACTTTGTCTCCAGTCAGTCTAGGTCAAACATTAAACTCTCTACACAAATGAACCCAAGAGGGACAGTCGGGGCACATCATGGAGAGAAGTTTTTGGAATGTCTAAATGGTTCCTGGGAGAATGGTTCTGTTTGTTTCTGAAGATTTACAAGAACACTTTCACAAGACAAGCAGAATTTGCCTTCATATGAATGACTCAGCCCGCAAACATTCATCCATCTTGCTACAGCTTTTTCTTTTCCACTAGAGAACTTGCCTTTGCTCCATTAGACAGACTTCCAGCAACTAAATTGTGCAGCAAAATATTTACTATACAGTAGTCATTTTGCTACTCAAAATATATATCTGTATACACATGCATAATGAAAACAAAAAGATGATTAATTTGAAAGGAGAGCTTATCCAGTTCCTATTTCTCCAAATTCTTAAAAGGAAACATGGAAGGTGACTTTCTGTGTTGCTTGGCTACAAGATGTGAAGAATACACAGAACAGCTGCCTTTTGCCCAGCGTGACAGTTCAATGCACAGTTGTTTGTTTCTACTAAAGGAACAGAGCAAAAGAGGATTGTCTGTGGATAAGTACCACGTAAACATGCAGTTCAAATTTTCTCTTGAAAACACTCTGACTTTATAGTTGCTGCAGATTTTCTGTGTTTTTGCATTAAGCCTTGGGCTTTTAAAAAGCTCAAGAGTTTTTTCTTTTTTTAAAAAAGAAGCAACTGATTTAACATTTTGAAAAAACAAACCCAAAGCTGGTATAAATGGTTTGTGTCAAAACACTCAAAGCCAGTCTATAAAGAAGCTTCATAACTGAGGTATATAGATATTTGACTTTCCACACATACACCAAATGGTGAAAGCAAGTTAATGCCTGGGATCCTGTTGGTGTCCCATGGTGGTGTAACTACACCAGTGGAAGGGATGACAACAGGAGAAAGAAAACCACAGGTGTTGCAGCCAAAAGGAAGGGAATAACTTAAGAAATTATAACGATAAAATTGTATATGACCCTTTATCTTCACTGGGCACCCAAAACCTACTATTAGCAATACTATACTACTTTTACTTTTAAATTCCTTGTGTCTATATGTATGCCACTGTCCTCATACCTCCTCAATGGTGCCACTAGAAAATAGTTCATTATTGTGTTAAATTGCTTCTCATAATGCTATCAAGGAATCTTATCAATAAAGATAAGCAAAAGAAGAATGAATAGTTTTCATTTGCAAGAGAGAGGGGAGAGAAGGAGAGAGAGGGAGGGAGGAAATATAGAGGCTGGACCAAAGGCTTGGTTGAACTAGAGACACAATTTATTAAATCTAGTTCAGAATGATCAGCAGAGGGAAACTGTTATGCAATGGCAACGTACCCCAAGCTAAAGACCTAAAGCCTCTTAGATTAGAGTGAATAATCCCAGCCTAGGGAAAAGAAAAAGTAATTCTTCCATTCCTCTCCACAACCACACCATAAAGTGTGGAGGATGGTCTTCCAAGAAGCATGTCTTCTCAATGCTTACAACACCAGGTTGCTGGCAATGGTTAACCATAAATACCCACCCATATCATGCACACAGGTCCTATAGCTGTAGAGCACAGGTCTCTGGCCTTGCCAGACTCTGAAAAGGAGCCTCTAGAAACACATCAACATGTCTCTAATCTCTGCCACATAAACATCACTGCCAATTTGTGACTGATTAACCTGTTTGCAAGCAGAAGAACATCCAATACAACTTAAACCAATCACCAATTAAGTTGCACAGAGTAAGGGGAGGAGAGCACAAAAGAGACAAAAATTCCTAATTGGTTTCCTAGAATGATGAGTTAACTTTACACAGAATGATAGGGGGAGAAGAGAAAGACATCTGAATAGGACAATGACAAGGCCTCGGCTCCCCTTCGCAGTTGATGGATACCCACACATGAAGCTTTTTTTTTTTATCTCTCCCCTTTCCTGCCCTCTCTGCAAATGGATTTCCCAAACCAGAATGCAGCACTGGCCAGGGAACAGAATTCTCTGCAATTACTGCCCCCCACCCCACACTTGCTAATACTTTCCTCATGGAATAGCTATTGCATTCCTTCCCTTTCTGATGCTGCTTTTGTCAGATTCATTGGCCTCCATGAGCACCTAACAGGGAACTTACTCTTCCCATGGAGCTTTCCCACATGGGAATCCTGGATCAAAGGGATTATAAATCTTGCGGTAAATCAACATGAATACAGAAGGATCCTCACAAAAGACACACACCTCTCCAATGTGATCAACAACAAAAGGATGGTGATATGAGAGAAAGCTGTCTTGACACTGTCAAAGATCATGAGGTTTTTTGTTTGTTTGTTTGCTTGTTTTTGTTTTGCATTTGTGGCCTGGATTGCAAAAAAATTCGCAAAAGGTTTCTTGTATTTTCTCTACAAAAGCACTTTTTCCACAAAAATAATGTTCCTATGAAAACATCCCCAAATGTCAAGAAAGAAAGAAAGAAAGAAAGAAAGAAAGAAAGAAAGAAAGACATTCTCATATTCCTACCTAACATTTTGACTTTTTTTCATTCTTCTATTTGAGAATGAAGTGAGTAAAAATGTACATCTGAGTGCATTTTGTGAAAACCGGCCCCTCAGTCTAGTGGCTTGATCATTAGTGAAATGAAGGGAGGGACGGCATCCTTAAATAGCTGAACTCTTGTGTATGCATCCCTAGTAAATATACTTCACTGGAAACACTTTGACTTAAATTTGAATTGATTAGTTAGGAACAGACTGAGGCAACCATATAGTTCCAGCAAATAGGTCAGCTTTGGATATTTAATTCTAGCATTTTATAGGGGGAGGCTATAAAAATTTAAGATAGCTGATGTTTGACTGTTATCTCTTTTCTTTCCTTCCCTCTTCTCTGCTGGCCATCCTTATCTCTTGAGTCATCATGGTGGTCAGTAAGTTATGTCTCTAACAAGCACAACAGGGAGTTGGACTTGATTGCCCTTGTGGTCTCTTCCAGCCCTATGATTCTATGATTTTTCCATCTAAAACAGGCTTCCTGAACCTAGGATCCTCTAGATGTGCTGAACTACAACTTCTGTGATGATATTTCAACGCATCTGGATGACAACAGGTTGGAGAAGACTGCTCTACAGAGAGAGTGCATTTAATGTAGATAAGTCCATCCCTAACAGCTGCCTATTCTTAAAGTGATATTTAAATGCTTTCATTGAGCATTCAGATGATAAGGTGCCCTTTCCTCACAGTGCATTTCTCAGATTAGCTGAAGGATAGTGCTATAGGAATGTTTTGTGGCTTTGATAAGCCCTTCCCATCTCCCTCACAAGGCTAGAGAACTGCAGGTGCTTTTGCAGCTTAGTGTTTTCATCCAAGCAACTTTATCTCTTTCTGTTGCACCCCCAGGAAACAATCTGAGACCTTGTGAACAATTGGCAGGCTGTTACAGATGGACACTGGTGCAAGTTGCATCGCTTTAACACAACTTTCTGCAGAGGGAACAGTCTTTTCTGGATAGAAAAATAGTTATTTGTGGCTGTGTGTGTGTGTGTGTGTGTGTGTGTGTAGGTGCGTGTGTGGGAGGGTGTGTGTGTGTTTGTGTGCAAAACAACCATGTGCAAATTTTACATAGAATAGGTCCTGAACTGCCAAGATTGTCCTCAGTCCAGGATTCTTCTCTTCAGTGCTCAAAATACATGTTTTAAACATTTTTCAAATATTTTCAAATATCCTTTCAATTTAATTTAAGCAAAATTTGCACATGATTGTTTCCATACTAAAATTACTTATCCCTTCCTTTGAAAATAAAGTTAGTGAAGAATTACGTCCATGTTACAAATACCTATTCACCAGTGCCCATGTATTATAGCAAAAAGCGACACTGACCATGTGGCACATTTCCCTTCTTTCTCCCCATTTTTCTATTTTCAGAGATTATATAATCTCCTTTGCAGCATTGCAGTAAACACCCACTATTTTGAAATCCTTTCCCGGCAGAACCAGAATATTGTGGTTCTGGCCCATAGCAGCAACCCTGGCATTTGAGAAGACAAACTCCATTTTGCTCTCTTTTACAGCATCCTCTGTGATCTTCTGCCTGGCTTCTGAAAGCAAACATCTACTTGGAATACAGCAGCAGGTAAAACTCATTATATGTAGGAGCCTGGCCGTAAATAGTTGATATACTGCTAGGGAAGTTAACAGTTATTACTGTACGTGCTAAATATGGCACTTGTGTTAAACTGTTGCTGTTATAGCTCACTGAATTTCAGCCTTGGGACCTTAACTGCAAACCTATAAAAGTACACTGGCAGATAAAAGAGGCATTTAAGAGAAGACGTATCGCTTGATTACCTTGTGCAGTGCACCCTGCAGCTGGTTCATCTGAGCTCTTTGAAAAGCAGCCTGCTGGTAGAGCTGTCACTCATAACAGCTTCTTCTGAGTTCAAGGCCATCTTTTCTGAACTATATTTGGGGAGTTTGACTTTAGTCCACAAAGAATTGGTGTTACATCCAGATTATTTAGAAGATTATATCTCAGATTATATATCTGCCAGGATGATTCACCAGTGTTCTTTAGCAGGCCAGCTCCACAAAAGCAGAACTATGCATGCCATTATTAATAGCTCCAGTGCTATTCCTGTGCATTATTATTCAGCGGCAAAATATCTGATTAACATAGCTGCAAAGCGCCTTTGTGATTAGCAAGGCTCTAATGTTCAGTCTTGAAGAATATGTTCAAATATGGTGATTCCTATCGATGAGGTGATTTCATTCCTTTAATCAGCCATGTGGCATACTAGTTTGAGTTTTGTACTTGGACTGGGGAGACTGATTTTCAAATCTGCTTCACCAGGAACAAATCACATCTTCTTTCATCTTAAGCTGCCTCCTAAAGTTGCTATAGGGCTACAGGGGGTGACAGTTCTCCAGTTCTTAGGCAAAAGGGCAGATTCAAAATATAATCAATAGTAACATCTAAGATTTGATAAAGAATCTCATTGTGCTTTGGTTTTAATAGTGTCAAGGTAGGACAACCACCCACTTCAGTTTATTGTCAAAATACCCTAAGGCCTTATCGGGACTGGATGAACAGTTATGGTTAAAGTATGCCACAAAACAATGGTACCTTTCCTGGGCCAACCAAAAATGTACAAAATGCTTCATGAAAGTATTCAAAGCTTCACTGGCTTCTTCATTAGGCAAAAGTGTTAAAAATTGTACAAGAGAAGGGAAAAATGATGATGTTAGATTCACAGACCAACATTTTGTCAAGATGCTGTTCTTCTTGTCAGTTAAGATGGTCTAAAGAGATATTTATGCAGGCAAAGTCTGCATCTTTCTTTGGCTATGTGGGCACCAGGAGAGAGAGAGCTATAAAATCCAAGTAATAAAATTTCAACTCCAGTAGCAACAGGAAAAATAACTTCCCTTGAGATGTAGGCTATCTCTGTCCTCAGTGAGGCTAGCTGCCCCTTTCATCAGCGGAGAACATTGGGTTTCTCAAGAAGCCTCGGTACTGTTTCATCTGAAAAAACACTTTTAGTTACTATATAAGTAAATGCAGTCCCAATGAAAACTGTTTTACCTTTGTTGGAAACCTCAAAGGGTTAAGTCCCAGTCTCTCAGCTCCCTCTTCTTTAGGATTACCCTGTTATGGCTAAAATGCGCCAACCTCAAATGCAGAAAACATATCCAGGGGTAGTCATGTTGGTCATACAACAAAATAGAACAATTGCTTGACTACTTGGAGTCTGAATCTTGGAGCCATTGAGGTCAGGGCTACATCTGACATAAAAAGAGTATTTGTCTGCTATCACCATGTGAATTTTCTTCCTCCTCTCTCACCCAGCACCCAGAGTAGATTGAAGGAACACAGTGGGGTCTCCAGAAAGAGGGGAATATGAGTGAGAAGTTACAATCAACTCTAGCAAGTTGAAGAGAGTTTTGAACATGGGAGTAGATAAGGAATTGCATGCTGGTTGTGGTTTAAATTGTGGTGCTTAAATGGTGGTGCTTCCTGTTAACTAAAAAGATAGCACACATGATCCTATAAGCATTTGTATGCTAGAATATTCAGTTGCCTAGCGTTTTAGGGAGATTAATTTTTTGTACCTTTTGCTTCTATAATTCAGCCATTTTACTGTAGTTAAGCTTAGGCTAGTTCTTCTGTTACCCTGTATTTAGGGAGTCCTGGAAAGGACACCCAAATATCCAAATATTAAAACAGATGGGAAATTAACTAGAACTGACTTGCTGGTTAGCCAAGAGGTAGGGTAACTGTAGTGGGGGTCTTTTAGCCCTATGTTTACAGAGTCAGGTAAATGAGCCATGCAATTTACAGAATAAACCAGTTAATGTTTTTATTGAAAAGCAACATATAAGACAAACAAACACACCACTAACTAAATAAGAAGTAAGAGAGGGAAATGAATTTTAGGAATGAATTATACGACACCTGATCACGTAGAAGGATCTGTAGAAGGACTGTAGAAGGGAATGAGACTGAGTAGATTCCTTGGGAACTCGCTATACAGAATGTCAGCAAAGCAGGTAAAACTCAAAATGCGGCTCTCTCAACTATCAGAATTAGGGGGTTTATAACAGAAATTGTGCCTGAGATTCATGTCATAAACTTTAAGAACAAAGTTAGCTTTGAAATGCACCAAAAGGCTTAGAAGTGGATCAACATCCGTGGTAGATCAATCGGGTGGCCCAAGTGTCAGTCGATGGGCACTTTATTATGGTCTTGTTATTTATGAGCGCAAATCTTCGCCTTGTGAGATGAAGGAAGTAGATCCTCAGAACAGCAATCAAGGCTTTTAAGTGCTCGCCTGAGATCCTGTCATAAAATGGCTGCCCCTTGTTTTGTGTCCTGGAGACCTTTTTACAAATGCATGCGCCAGGGTGCCATGGAAAGGTCAAATTATTTGATATCACAAAGGGATATCTAGTACTATCAAAGTTTATGCTTAAATCACAGTTACACTGTCATGAAGGTTAGTTCTGTCATGAAGATCACTTCTGAACCTCAGCTGGACTACCTGAAGCCCTCTCTTCAAATGAAAGTGAAAAATACGTTTATACATTAATAGAAACATGAAAAAAACATGTACAGAAAAACATGTGGGAATCTATGACAAGTGCAAACTATGCATATATGCCATCTGCTGCTTCCAGAACTTGGAAAAGTTACCCTTTGGGGCAATAAATTCTAGATCCTCCCAGCTAGTAGAGGCTTCCTGGATGGAGATGATGAGAATTTCTAGTCCAAATGGTAACTTTTCCAGTCATTGAGCAGTTCTAAGTTTCATTTGAGAAACGCTGTATGAAAAGAAGATAAGTAATGGAGACCTCTGGGCTGAGTCTGTCAAAGTTTTTTGAACTGGAAACTGCAGTTCTAGCACAGACTTTAGGTGACATGAAAGCAATTACCCTAAGCTGCAGGTTTAGTTCACGTGCCAAAAATTTGAATCTCGGCCTTTGAAAAGTACATTCTGCACTTCAGTGACAAGCCTATCCTTCCTCCTTTAGCTTTCCAGGGCTTCTTTCCATTAAGCACACCATGTTTCACTGTTCTCCTAGCCAAAAGTAGACAGCCAAGATGAAGAAAAATCATCACAAGAAGGCATTTGTTTATATCCATTTCAGTCTGGGTCATAAAAAAAAAACACAAGTCAGTATTAACAATACGCAATTACTGTGTTAACATCGACTGTTTCTGAATTAAGCTAAACATTTGGGCAAACTCTTTTGCAACATATATTTGTTGCCTTAAACTGTAGTATGCAAGTGATCTTTATCTGGAGATGATGCATTAGTTTTCCAAACTTTTCCATAATTACAGAGGGGGTCTTTATGCAAATATATACCCATTCTGTTGAAACCTTCATATCAACATCTTTTTCATCTAGTTTCAAATGGCTTGATGATGTTGAAAAACCCCAAAATATCATTGACCTGGTGATCCTCTAGTTTGACACAACTAATTGTATACAACAGCTCAGCTACAGATGCGAAGAGAGCAATCTATTTACACCAAAGACAAATCCAGTCCATGGGACTTGGATAACAAATGTGACCCATATGTGCATTGACTGAACAAGTCAATGGCTACTTCCATACACATACTTCCCTTGAGACAGGGAAGAGGAATTGGCATCTGCTAATAATGGGCTGGATCAGTGACCTACCTTGTGGTGGTGGAAGGATTCTGCTCTCAGAAGATGCCTCCCCTTCCCTGTATCCCCCCTCTTCTTCCTGTACTATATCCTATCACATTCAGATGAGTCCTTTGAGCTTATGTGTAGCATTTTCAGGGGGTTAAAAAAAAACTGAAGTGGGACAGAGGTAGGGTGGCCATCCCCTTCCACTAGGCCAATAACAGATTCCTGAATCTGGATTCAAAACAACAAATTCCAAATTTTGGTAACAATCCCCAGAATCCTAGATTGGCTAAATACTTATGCTTATGTTAACAAAGTAACATTGCCTCATCCTCCCTCCCCACCTCCCAGCCCACTTTAAGAGCCAGTTGTCAGTTCAGGTGGAGGAAGTCCATTCAGCTTCTGTCTGGGTTGCAAAGAAGACAATGTTTCCACTCCTTCCCACCAGAAAGTGACTCTGCAACAAGGATCCGTGACAGTGGTCCTGCTTCTGATGGTCATAGATTTATTCACTGATGGAAAGCAAGATGGAAATATCAATCAATCCTAGTCTGAAAGGCACCATAATTCCTTTGACCTATTTGTCAGTTGGCTCTGAAGTAGCACTGGAGCAGCACTTACATAGATTTTCAGTAAGACTATGAAGTCTTACTGAATATAGACCAGTTACAGATCCATAAGTGTGGGTTACAAATCCATAACTGAAATATTGAATACCAGCAAACATTTTTAACTTGACAATGCTCACTTAAAAAAAAAAAACTTTTCCATACAAAAAAATCCACAAGATGAGCCTCTATTGTTCTTATGGAACTGAAAAACAACTGGGACTGAAGGATATATCCAAGGCCATGTAGTGATTTTGTGAGATAAGCCTGCAACTAAATTTGTATAGCACAGCACAGTATTGTTCTGGTTGTTGTTGCTGTGTGCCTTCAAGTTACTTCTGACTTAGAGAAACACTAAGGCAAACCTGTTACGGTGTTTTTTTTGAGCTGAGAGTATGTGACATGTCAAAGGTCATCCAGTGGGTTTCCATGGCCAAGCAGAGAATTTAACCCTGTTCTTCAGGGTTGTAATCCAACGCTCAGACCACATCGTGCTGGCTCCCGTTGTCATGTTCTGGTAGTATAATTATAAATTATTATCATTTAGATTCCACTTTATTTCCACAGTTGGGATTAAACAAAGATAGATAAAAGAACATACAAATATTTAAGTAAAACTGCACAGGAAGTTATGGTTAAAATGCAATTAAACTAACTACAGAATTAATTTTTTAAAACAAAACCAGTAACAAACAACAGCTAAACTCAGTAAAATAGCACATTATTAAGTCACCTACAGTCAGTTCCCAAAATCAGATTGGAATAGAACAAAAATTCTGATAGAACAAAAGCAAAAAGTGACCCATTCTAATCTCTCTGTGGAAGGAATTCAAAAGCCTGGGAGCAGCCACCAAGAAGGCCCTCTGTTACCCTCTTTACTGGGAGTCCAGAGAGGGACACCTATATGAGCTCTCAATTAACTAAGTTTGGGAAAATTAGCTAGAGCACAAGTTAGCAATGTGAGAGGCAGGGCAACACAGCGGAATCTTTTACCCAATGTCTATGGGGTCAGGCCAAGCCAAGAAGCACACCAAGTTATAAGAATAATTGAGATTTTATTAAATACAGACACACAGTGTATGCAACACACTCACACAAGTACTATGGAATATAAAGGTTGGAGTGGTATAGACGGATTTTTAGAGGGATTGTTGAATTGGGTGATATGAAGCCTGGAAGAATAGAGAGTGATGCTGGGGTTCGATGTGGCTCAGCATGTGAAGCTGAGGGGAGGCTCACCAAGCAAAGCAGCAGCAAGGCGGTCTGGAACTTGGGAGCAATCCGAGGACGGTCTCGGAATCAGGGGTTTTTATAGGGAGAAGTGTAACTGCAGGCTATTCCGTACTTGGGGAAAACAATGAGTTTCAGACGTGAGACAAAGCTTTGGAAAGGTCAAAATTTAGCATGATTGAGTTAAGTCCAAATTGACAAAGCGTTAGCCAGTATGCAAATGCTCAGTGCTTGGCAGTCGAGTATTCAGCTTACCAAGTTGCCTGCTCAGGGCAGGGAGTCCTTTGTAAACAGTGTGGCTACATAATGAGGGTGTTTGCAGAGAGATCTCCTAAAGCAGTGATCTGGCTATTTCTGGCCTGCCTGTATTGTTTTGGGATATTGCAGCATTTGATGGCAGAGCCTAGTCCTGTGCTTGTCCAGGGGCCTCACAAACACATGGAGAGGGGTGGTAGAAGAGAGCCAAATTATTGATATCAAAATGATATCTTTATGCTGTCTCCAAGGAGGCCTAACCTGCAGTAACACCTCTCCCTTGTTTCCATCAGATATGAATATAAAGGCAGTGGGGCTGAGATAAGAGTCCCCTGCAAAAAACTCAGACAAGATCATATGGGAAGATGTATATTGTCCTTCTGATAAGCTGGGCCCTGCCCATACAGAGATTTGTAGGTCATAACCAGCACTTTGGATTGTGCTTGGATGTAGATTCATAGCTAATGGGATTATTATAATGAAGGAGTTCTGTGCTTCTTATAACTAGTCCTAGTCAACAGTTTGGATGTAGCTCTTTAGTTCACCTGGAGTTTCTGGAGAATCTTTAAAGACAGCCTCATGAAGAGCATATTATAGTAGTCTAAATTGTAACTAAGGCATGGATTGGCTGTGGTCAGATCACCATGTCTCTAGGAATAGGGTCCGAGCTGCTTCTCTGTATTCCTGCAGTTTGTCCAAGAGAGGCAGAGCAACAGTGACATTTTTGTTGTAGCAGAGTGGAGACTGAGTCCCTGCTACCCAGTTGCCTCTCCTCTATCTCCTCCTCCCCTTCCTTCTCCAGTGTAGTTTAAAGCAGCAGCAAAGGGCTTGACTACTCAATAGAGCAGAAGGTACACATAAGGCATGCAGTGGTTACACTTTGTGTGTCTTGTGTAGGACCTTGGCCTTTTTGTTCTTGCCCATAAGGATGACAAAACTGAGGATGTACACCCTTCTTTTTCAGCTTCACTACTGACATCATGGGAAACTATTTTGTCAGAATCCTATTCCTCTCCCTTCTTTATTCTCATTCATTTGCTATACTAGGCTCCAGCATTTCAAGCAAGTTTTTGACGGTGCCAACACAAGCTGAGCACCACTGAGGTTCAGAGCAAAACACATTCTGATGTGTCCCTCCCCCCTCCCCACCAGAAGACAGTGGTAGGTGAGTGGATCTGACAACCACTTTGACTTCCCAAAATGCTGTGGGGCTATGTCATGTCACGGGCATGGTGAGAAGTTCAAATAAGAGCTTAATGCAGCTGTCCAGTGTTGTTCAGAGTGCAGAATGGGGAGAGGGGGCCAAGCCAAAGATGTCAGGTTTTGGTGCAAGCCTTGAAGCAATATATTTTGAACTTTGGATTACAATTGTACAACAGTTATGTTTCTCTTCCCCTCCACACACACCCACTTAGTTGAAGTATATCTTGAATTAAAAGGAATGCTTTCTGTGGTATTCTGTTGTATTTTAAATCAATAGAAGACATCTCTCTCTTTTCAAAGCAGGTAAATAAAGTAGATAGAGTTGAGTCTTCAGCTATCTGTACTAACTGGGGTGGGGGTTGGGGCTGGCATTCATCCCTCTAAGTGGGGCTATTACAAACATGGACCTGCTTGCATGTTGGAGGGTGTTCTATTGGACAAGTAGAGAGGGAATGTCTGCCTTTACCCCTCTGTATTCAAATTAAAATGTGTCGACATTGGGAGAGACTATCAGCATTGTTTTGGAAGAGGCAAATGGCTAATGTTTATAACCAGGGTTGCAATCCCAGAGAAATGGTATAATCTTCTAGGTAGAGTGAGACAGCTGTGTCAAGTGGCAGATGATATAAGGTAGCAGCATGAAGTTGGAAGAAATAGCTGTGTACCATGAAACCTATTATCTTCTGTCTAAATCAGCCTGAGGCCTATGTTTTCCCACAGTACCTGATGAAGAAAGATTAATCTGCCAGTTCAGACAACTTTTGCACATGGAATGGGAGAGGTGCCGTCTTTTTCCTGGTTACAGGCCACAAAATATCTTTGGTCTGCTCTCCACTTCCCAAAGACAAGGAGCATAGCATCCAAGGCTAACCAACTTAATTTGTTCCTAAGACAAATTATTTCTAGCATGTCTTCCCAGAAGTAGTGCAATATAGTACAATACAAATTCAATAAAAAAATGAATTAACTTGTAATTCTGAAGCCCTTTCTGAATACTCCAAATCAGCTACCTCTGAGATATCTGCTTCACTTTGCCTAACAGTAGAGCTGGAGAGTATTATTTTCCTTGTGGGCTAGAAGGCTGCCCACATTGTTGTGCTTCACTGAGAAAGCGTGAAAAGCCAAAGTTGTATATGTGTTAGTGGATCCTTGTATATACATCCCAGCTGTGTGAATGAGTTTTTTTTTATTACACTTTGTTTTTTTCAAATGGGATATCAGAGAGTATTCCTGTCAAACACATATCAAGCAAAGGTTAGCTGAAGACAAGATTTGGAAGCAGAAGTTCAAAAGGAAGGGGTAAAAAGAGACTTGTCTTTGTCAAAGATGGAGTGCAACTGGAAGCAGGACGGAGCCAAAGAACTGGTTCAAGAGTAATAGAATCCTGGCTCTGCATGCTAGTTTATCTTCTACAAGATGAACTCCTGCCAAGCCATATACACACAACATCGTACTGCAGTGGAAAGTGTCTGATGCTTCTCCAGAGTATTTATGAGGGCTTCTGTTTTGAAGATAGTTTCTTAGGTAACTGAAGAATAACATAATGTGACCATTTCTCATCTATTACATTTTTTGGCTTCCACATTGTATTAAGCTTCAAGAATGTTGATCTCTTCCCCTTCCCCTCTACTCACCCCCTTTCTTTTCTAAATTAATAATGGATATTTTAACATTGCATTTATTGTGCGCAGGAGGTAAGGAGACTTTTTTTTTAATGAAGATAGTGGAAGCATCATCCCTGATTCAGAAAAACTGGGTACACACAAAAGCTCTAATTTCTGGGAACCATCATTTCAGATTTCAAAGTGAAACATGCACGTCTGTAGATTCAAGCTGAGGGGAAGTCATGGGGCTATCACACCCAGACTTTTGGTCAGAACTCCAGATTCTAGTCAGTACAGTTCCCAAACACAAAAAAACTGGCTTCCCACATTTTGAAATGGAATACCACACATCACTATCAGTGACGTAGTAATACCAATGCTCGCAGGGCTGAAGAATTGGGATTTTTTGAGTAGCAGAAATATTGGTGTCGTTTGCCAATCCTTTCAATCATCTCTGTCCTTTGTGAGCTTAACTGCAGTTCTTACAATACCTTGTGGGGGGTGGGATTTCTTCAATAATGGGATTGGCCCATGTAATCCAATTTATACTTTTTGCAATTTTAAGATGTTCAGGATGATTTGATCTTGAATGGACCATTAAGATCCATTAGCTTTATTGTGTTTTTATTTACTATGTTATTTTTTTTTATACCCTAGCCCATACCTGAGGATCTCAGGGCAGCTTTGAATAAAATTTATTTTAAAAAATTTAAAACATTAGGAAAAAATTAAAATCTGAACAAAAAAAAAAAACATTTAACATTCAAAGCAGGCCAGTTCAAAAATAGTTAAAGCAATATAAAGCCATTTATATGCCAAAATGAATGAAATAAGTCATGCCCCCCCCCACAAAGAAATAGTAAATATCCATGTATTTGATTGGCAACAGAATGATTAGCAGCGTTGGTGACAACTGGGGTCTGTCTTAATGAGAAGCTGCATTGCAAAAATTATGACTTTCTTAAAGTTTACCATCTAAAGAATCCCCACCCATAAGATTGTTAAGTCCAGTCTAAAATTTCCAAAATGTGCCACTGCATGGATGCATGATTTAACACAGTTAGACAAAGCCAATGTGCTTTGAAAATCAATGAAAAAGGGGCTCCAAAATTTCTCCAAGTCACTTCTTCTAAGTCTTTGAAAAAAGCACACAATCCTTCTTGCATGCATGGCCTTTGGATATTTAATGAGAGCAATGTTTATTTTGTACTATTTGGACAGTGAAAGCTGAGTGTAAAAGACATAGGAAGAACTGTCCCACATACTGTATAATCCAGGGGCAGTGTGATCACAGTTTTTGACAGCTGTTTTTTTCTCTCCTTATCCATCTCTGTGTTAGATATGAATGGAGAAAACAGATGAAGCTATATATCCTTGCTATTTGTTTAGTTGGCACTGTGGAAGCTGTTGACCACAGGCATAGGAAAATTCAGAAGGCTTTAGACATGCTCAGGAAACGTCCATGTACAACAAAGGACAGAAATACAACTGAGAAAAGAGAGTTTATGGCCTAGAAATTCAGAGGCATTAATAAGGTTGGATGGGATCTTATTAAAATAATGGAAGCAGGAATATATAGTGAAGCTGCAGTCTTATACACACTGAAGCATAAGCCCCAATGAACTCAGTGGGACTTACTTTTGAGTAGACATGCCTAGAGTTGCAGGGTAAACTACCTAAATCAGCTTGCTCTGGATTTCACATAACTTCATGACATTTTACAAACTGCTCTTCCTCCCTTCCTCCCTGCTCTTCTCAAGGGAATTTGAATAAATTGCCTCATTATTCATCCCAATTTTTGAAAAATAGACCTATCTCTGTCAAGTATCTGCTTGAAAATAATTTTACTGTGCTTATAGTACTGTGGCAGGAATCAAAGTATTAATGCAGTTTCTTTGTGCTCATAGTGTTATAAAGACAAGAACCATAACTCTGTATATGTATGTGTGTGCATGTACATACACATAGAAACAGAGATCCCTGGCTGCTGGTGTCTCCCATGTTTTGCTGAAGAAAACTAATTGAAGCTTTAAGAGCTGTGCAAAGTTCTCCAAAATAGTTTCAGCACCTTAGATAGCTCCTTTGGAGTTCAGACTAAAAACCAGACTGGGCGCAGCAGCTCACTGACCCCCCCTCCATCAGCTTCTACTACAGATACGGATATGTAAAAACTTTCAGAAGAAATGTCTTTCTATATTATGTTACTATATCACGCTTTTTAAATAATAATAAATACATGAATAAATGCTCCTATAAACACCATACTTGTTTAAAAAAGATCTTTCTGTCTCTATCCTATATCTTTTTGTTAACCGATATCCCAAGCTAGCAAATTTGCCTCTCTCAGGAGTACAGACAGTCCAGCTTGTAATGCTCAGCAATTTTATAAACTGAATAACATCTCCTCCCAAAGATTCTTGCCTTCAGACTGCTTAAATTTTCACTGGGTATCATCACTTCTAGCTCCCAAACATCTGCTGTCTGGGGTAGTTAACTGCCTAATAGTAATGCTGGCCCTGCAAAGTCCTCTTTCTATTGGCTGAACAGAGCTTTGGAGCTGAGGGTCCCACATCCTTACTAGCGTATCAGTCAGAGGATTAAAAATTGAAACCTTGCCATAAAAAAACCACCAGTATGATGCTGTAGGTCTGGTATTTCCACTTCACATATGACTTGTGACTAGAGGCTGGAAAAGTTACTTTTGAACTACATCTTCCAGAATTTACCAGCCACTATGAACATCGGCCATATTGGCTGGAAGATTCTGGGAGATGTGGTTGAAAAAGTAACATTCCCCATCTCTGCTTGTCACAGAACACAGTTTTCAAAAGTAATACTAATATTTGGACTTAATTTTGTCTTAATTGTTTAACATTTTCCAAATAAATGCATATATAAATGTTAAAAATTCCAGAATATGGTATGTGGTTCTTATGGAGAGTGTTTGAGGGCAAAGAATTTTTTATAGGTTGCACACAATCCAGTTGTATGTAGCTGGTGGCATGCTATCGCCAAAAATATCAGCAAAGGCTAAGACTGAGGTCATTCTGAAAGTGTCTCTACGCACAAAGTGTGCAACAAATTTACCCCCAGCTCTGACAATTACAGGGAAGAAAGAGATCCATCAGTTCTGTTACCTAACTTTTCTCTTGTGTAAACTTGGCACTCAGGGAATTTAATTCTTTGAAAGAAATAAAAGCCTCCGCGTATGGCTGAGGCCCAAAGGAACACTTTATCACTTGTATATAAGAAAGTATTTGATTGTGTCTTAATTATACAAAATTCATCTATTTATTTTCTATCAGTCTGCAAACTCCCTAATTGTAGATTATTTACTGATGGAACTACTTAGAGTCCATTATTCTATTATGTTAATGCCATCAAATTCCCCCCTCCTCAAAACATGGAAATATTTAATGGCAGACTTTAAAACTGTTGAGACGTTTATTGGTGCTCAAAGGGAAAGCTTACTGAAAACTGGCAAAGGCAGAGAATGAAGCAGAGCAAGAAACCTTTACTCTCAGGGAAACAAACATACTCTTTCTAAATAGAGATGTTGCAAAGTGTACAGTCCATTTTATCACGGCAGTCTTGGTTTTTTAAGACTTTAAGGAATGGAAAAATCTACTGCTACTCTGGATCACATCTTCCAAGAAGGACTTATCTTAGGCTTATATAATAAAGCTTTTAAGCTGAAAAGGCCAAGTATAAAGAAAACCAGAAAGCTCTTCCCTGACTCAGATTATCTGCTCATTTAATGAAGCTACCACACTTAATAATGTTCTGCCGTGAGTACTCCAGTTGCTGCTGCTGAAGGAGTGGAACTAGAGATAATGCTTATATGTGCCATGAATGATGGGATGAGCAGTCCTCAGAGCCTGGAAACAGCATTTGTTGAACTACAAATCCCAGAATCCCCTCCCTTGCCAACATGCCTAGTTAGCCATGCTGGCTGGGAGACTGGGATTTGTAGTCCAAAAAAGTAATTTTTGCATGCTCTCGGGACCCATTCTGAGGGCATCTAGAAAAGTGAATGTAGGCACTTTTCCAAGGAGCATAGCAATATCAGGATGCAGTAACTTTACAGAGCTTGGAAGTAACTATAGTAGCCTCTCCCCCCTCCTTATCAGCAGTTTCTCTTTCCATGGTTTCATTTACTCATGGTCAACCTCCCTAACAGACCCACCTTCCTCCTTTCCACACTTTGCCCCAATCAGTTCCTTGTGTCTGGCTGATGGCACTCACATAGTCTGAAACCCACATCTTGCCTGTCTGCCTGCCCACCCAATTGACTTTCATTTAAACTGGCTCTCTGCCAATGCTTCCATAGAAAATGGCTATGGCATCATGTGGAGACTCTCTATGGTCCCTGTGAATTAGAATGGCTACTTCCGATAAGTGCGCTAAGAGATTCACCTCTCCAGCACCTTTGCATACTGGGGTGCTCAGCAGCAGCTCCTTGTGGCCAGGGACTTGCCACATGGTGGCAGCCATGTTTTTTTGGGCATGCGCCCTCTGTGCATGCCCAGAACCCCAGATGTGCAGCCAACCAATGGGTTCAAAGTGCCTGCTTTGGGCTTATTGGCTACAGGAGCAAGCATGGGCAAAATCACACTGGGTTCACTCAGGTCTGCTCTTGGAGTATTTATCGGGAGAGCCTGGCTAGCTTGCAGCCAGTCTCTCTTCAGTGGCATCCTGGCCCTCCCACCTTGTTTGTTTTTCTTTTCTTTTCTTTTGGTTGGTTTCTTGTTATATTGTTGCTGTTGTTATTGTCACAACTTTATAAGGGGTTGCATGGCCAGGGGATCCGGGATAGTTGGTGCCTTCACCACATGGAAGGGAACAGGTGCATTCCCAGATGGGGTCAGGGGGTGCAGTGAGTGATTATTCTCCAGCTTGGGTGGGCAAGTAGCATGCACCCCCTGGTGACAGGAGGATACCATGTCCAGAGGAGCCTTTACTGCCCGTGGGTCAGATGAGTGGGCTCATCAGCCAACAGGTGGGTTGGTTGATGCCCGGATCTCTATCCATGCATACACCGACCCTGTATGCTTTGTAGCCAATAAAGTTGTGGCCTTTGTTCATCTATACTTGCTGTGTCAGGTGTTCTTCACTGCACCTGTTGCCCTGATCACACAATGGTACTGTGATCACACAATCGCCCCTGATCACACAATCACACACAATGGTACTATCCATGTTTTCAGGCATTTACAGAGGGTCTGGGGACATATATGTGGAATAACCTGTGGGAACCTGTGGGCTAAGTGGGAACTACTATAGTTATAAATAAGTACTCATAAAATCTTGTATTACTATTATAGTATTTGCTGGCATATAAGACACACTGGTGTATAAGACGCACCTCATTTTCAAATAGTATTTTTCAGGAAAAAAGGTGAGTCCTATACACCAGCAAATACAGTATTATTACTATTATTTTTATTACTACTATTACTACTTTCTTGCCTCTCCCCATGGATCAAGGCAGGACACAACAATAGATTAACATATAGCATATGTTAGTTATAAACAGAACATTAAAACCAACATTAAAATGCATATCAACATATAAATAGCTAAAAACAGACAACACATATTTAAAATTCATTGTTAAAATTCACAATTTAAAATAATCAGGATAAGCCTACCAGAAGTGACTGATCTTTAATGCTGTGTTAAATTTGGACAGCATATTCAACTGTCGAATCTCTTCCGGCAAGTCATTCCACAGTCTAGGGGTGGCCAACGAGAAGGTCCTCTGGATGACCATTGCCAGTCTGGTCCTGGCCAGTTTAAGTAAATGACCCCCAGAGGACCTAAGTGTACAGGGTGACTTATAAGTGGAGAGACAATCCCATAGGTAACGAGGACCCAAACCATGTAGGGCTTTGTTTGTTTGTGAAATAAGCTATAACTAAGTTACATACAACTGTAATTTTCTGAAGGATGGCTTTTCTTATTTTGTGATGTAATTCTAATTTATTGGTTAATTTTATTGTTATGGAATATGACTGCACTAAATTGTGGAGGAGGAATATCAGATAGTTCAAGTGCTGATTTTGCTGTTGTCTCCTTCTCTCTTATGAATGCTGAAGTGACAATAAGGTGGATGGAGGATAGATGTGGCTTATACCAGACTTTTTTTAAAAAGAATTAAAAATTCTAGTTACTTTTCAGAATTAGGAAGGTAAGGAATTTCTTTCAAAATTGTAACTTTAAATACGTTAAGGTACCAGATCCCATCTGATCCAGAAAGCTAAGCAAAGTTAGGTCTGGTTAATACCTGGATGGGAGACTGCCCAGGAATACCAGGTGCTTTAGGCTACATTGAGAGGAAGGAAATGTAATAGTACTTCTGATCATTTCTTGCATACGAAAACTTCATGACATTCGTAGGGTTGCTATCAGCTGCTAGGAAACCTGAAGGCGTGTACTTTAGTTTAGTAGTCAACTACTTTGGGAATGCGTAGATCTATATTTGTATCAAATTGCTTCAAAAAACAGACTTACCAATCTCTAGGACCCTTCAAAGCTCTGAATCTGATTAGCATGATGCAGTTACTATCTGTTATGCTTTTTTTCTCATTGGTCCCTCTATCCTTGCTCTTCCTCTCTAGCAGAGGGAGGAAAAATAAGTCCTGCTTAGTGACAGAACAATCATAATGGCATTTTCCTTCTCTCCTGGATTCTGCAAAATGTCAAATGAAGAAAAGGGAGAGTTATTTCCTCTCTATCCAATGCATACACTGGCCATTACCATCAGTCTTGATTATGTTCTCATTAGTACTCTTAGTTTAGAAGCTTGGAAGCCACTCCAGAATGAAGTTTCAGGAATACTGAAATTCACTTTGAAATGGTTGAGAAAGAGTCTTCTTTACCTTAGACATTGCCCAAACCTTAAGCAAGTGGCTTGCTTGCTTGTTAGATAACTTGTAGATCACTTTTTCTGAAAATAATATAATAATTTACAATGTTGAGTTTGTTTACTTAACTGTGGATTTGGCTCTAAATCCAATTAGTAGTTACAACCAGATTGGATCCATACAATCAGTGGGAATTTGACAAGTCAACACTTCTATTAAGTTTCTCCAGCTCAGTGGGTCTACTCTAGATAGAGTTAGCAACTTGATTTAGGTCATATCTTCTCAACTGAACCAAGTTGAAGGCCAGCAGAAGTGGCCTTGGATATTATTCAACAGCCCTTTCCTGAGCCCTGTTTCACTATGGGATATGCCCTTTATTAAAGAATCCTATAGCTAGAGAGAATCCTATGTGAACAATACCAAAGTTTTCATACCAAAGTTTTAAATTTTCTTAGATTCTTTACCCTAATGGAACAGAGATATCAGAATCTCTTAAAGAGTACATTCATTTTATCCAATTTTATTGATAAGGGGGGGAGGCTGGTTTTGATTTTTCCAATATAGTCAATGAAGAGACAGACAAAGTCTGAGAATTTCTGGGTATTAATATCTGGACTCAGGTTGAAATGGGTGGTCTTCAGATTGGTCCTATTCAAATCTGTTGTGTTCCTGAAGGACTGGACCAGAATCTGAGTGGAATCTTGTCTTCAGTCCACACCCCAGTAAGGAAATCCCTTATGATGTTAAAGGTAGCATTTTTTTTCTATAGAAACTTCTTCATTATATGTGTATATGTGTAATGAAGAATACTGTTTTCAAAAAAAAACAAAAAAACATTGACAACAAATCACATAGGTAGAATGTTTAGGTGAAAATCATAGTTGTGGTATATTTGTGTAAATCTTATTTTCATACCATTAAGTAGAAACAATCTTGTTCCTTTTTTATATCTAAAAAACCCTAAGTATTAAGGTTCATGTACTACATCAAATATCATAATCATGTTTATATATTTTATTGACCGTTTATCTTTCTGGTTGATTTTTTTAGAAGTGTTTTTTTAAAAAAAGAATTGCAAATTTTTAAATAATTTTTAAATAAACCATTAACAATAAATAGTAACAGGGTAAGAGAAAAGCCTTGCTTTTGAAGAACAGGTATTTTCAAGAGTTTTAACTCTTGAAGCCTTGAAGAATGTTTTCACCAGTCATTTTGTAGCAGGCATTATACTTTCCAGAAATAATCTTTCAGGTTACAACAGCTTCTGGTTTTCTGTCCCATATCACCTTACAATTGCCCCCAAATTGTTTCTGAATCACATTTCCTCTGGCAAGGAGAAGGAGCCCTCATTTTGTATTATATCGTACAATGTACAGCACTCTCCCCTGACCGGTATAGCAGTTTTAATGTCAGAATGAAAAATGATAAAGCATAAATTAAATAGCAACCATATGGTTTCTGCAATACATCTCCCTGTTACTTTCCTTAGGTAAACAAGCTCTTATCTCCTAATGAAATCTGCATTTTAGTATCCTCAGATTTGCCTCTCACAAACAGGCCTATTGCATATGTGTGCATGCTGAAGAGTGACTAAATAACCTCATGCAGAAGTAAAAAAAATCTTATTATCATCCCAATCAAACTCTTTCTTTCCACCCAGAGATGGATGAGATTGTTTCAGCCTGGTTTTGTTTCCCTAATCAAAATGTAGCCAAATTCACAAAACTGGAACATGGGAAAAAGTGGAAGTGGCAGCTTTGCCCATATCGAAAGGAAATTTTCATTTCAGTTCATTTTGTTTCCAGCATGTACCAAAGTTTACAAAAGTCAGATGGAGAAAGAAGTGGAAATGACAGCATACTTAACTCTAGTTTCTACCCACCATGTCTCACAATGCCATCCTTCCCTCACAATTTGGTTAGAAGATCAGTTGAGTTTCCAGCCAGCTGAAGATCTTAGTGTACATTGTTAAAAAAGGAAGAAATCTTTCCATAGGATTAGGTCAATGAAGCATTTGTAAACTATCTAAACAAAGGCTACAACATTTTCCTTTGGGGTCTCTTTCTGTTCCCATTCCGTGAACTGGCAAGCAAAGAGTAGTTTTTGTATATCACATGCTCCAACCAGGACAGAAGCCAAAATTTATATAAGCCCACTGTGATTATTTCCGAAATTCTCTTCCAAACGTCTTCCTGGATTTTGACATTCCAAATGACCTGGAAACATAGACTCATAGTGCTGGAAGAGATCTCAAAAGTGACCTAGTCCCATTCTCCTTGCTACAGCATCCTTGATAGGTGGCCATCTAACTTTAAAGTAAAAACTTGGTCTTATTTCCGAATTGTTACTTTATGATTTGTCGAGTTGTTCATCTTAATTGTTTGTTTGTTTGTAGTGATACACATAAGCATGTTTTTCTCCAGATTTTCACTGATTTTTGTTTCTATTCCCAATGTATGGTTATAGCAGACTGCAGGAAAGCTATCTTGATGTGATTATATCAAAATTCTTTTCTTTTCTTTTCTTGTAGTGTTTTAACTTTGCACAATGTGTACTTGGATAAGTAGATAAAAGATTCTGAAAAGGCCATCTTGATATACTCATATATATGACTGAATTAAGATTCCTCATTTGTTTTGTTATAACAATGTATCAGCATACACAGTACAAGAGTGAAAAGCCACACTTATCCAGTACCACATCTCACCCAAACGGATGCAGTTATCTATAAAATTACATCAGGATTAACTTTTTACAGTATAAGTTAGGTAGATAGACAGATATCCTGAACAATGCTAAAAGATCAAAATAAACAAGGAGTAGAATGCTGCATAGTGAGATGGACATCTGGCATGTACCTACATCTCTTTATGTCTCCTAGCCCTACACCCCCCAAAAAAAGAAAAACAAAAAACCTCCTACTTTTAAGTGGACCCCCTTCCAACACACCCACTTCCATGCCATTTGAGATGGAAAATCAACACAGATGGGTCCAGCTATTTTCCTTTAGGTAGATGTAGCATCTGCTACAACCCCCCAGGGCACCTTGAGAGGTACTTGCAGATGACATCCTTGCAGCATGTCTGGCTACAGGAAAGTGGCTGGAAGTGCCCCTGGTCACTCTCATGCCCTCCAATGACACAAACATAGCCAGGGGGTGGGTTGTGTCACTTAAAAAAGGGTTGAGTGGAATTTTCGTTGTTGCATTGTTATAAAGAGTTATAAGCTTTGCAATGACAAGAAAAGTGGATTACAGTTGTTGAACTTAACACTATTATTGCACAATAGTAACCAAAGGAGTGACCAGTATGCCATGACCCTGATGTACAATGGGCATTGATATTCATCAGTGTACTCCCAATGCACATCTGGGCACCAGCAAGGAAGTGCTGGAACACAATAAGAGTGCCCCATGTGAACCAGAAGTATTCAATGTGCACCAAAAGTATCCAATACACATCAGAAGTGCTTGCTATTCACTAGGAGCATTGTATCTTTGTATCATTCCAGCCAGATGGAACTAGCTACCTATTTGAGTTCATCTAAAAGATGTGGTTAAGATGACTTGAGCCACTGGAAACATAAACTAGACAGATTTTCACTCGTTTTGGCTTTAGGTTTAAGAGAAGAGATAAATGAGAAAGAACAGCTGTATAATAACTCACCAAAAGGAGACAAAGATTAGTAAACTGATCTTAATCCACCTGGCAGACTAGACTGATAAAATCAAGCCATGCTGTATGTGCATCTTGCTTTGTCTACTTTAAATTTGTGGGACAATCATCTTTTGCAGTACAGGAAAGATGGCTAAGCACCCTTCCTGGTCTTAATACTTTATGCATCAGAAATACAGATTTGAAACTTTAGGCAAATGTGCATCGATTGTCTTAAGAACACATTTGGGTGATGGAACTCCCTCGCAAAGGAGATAAGGATGGATCCCTCCTTGTTCCCATCCACAACCATGGCAATTGAGTGCTGCTGAAGAAAAGGATTTTAATGGCTGGGCACTGTAATTAATATTGATGTGCCCCTATCTTGCTTTTGATTCAGTTCTCTTTCTGTGTTATGATTTGCTTCAGTGTTTTTTTTGTTTTTGTTTTTTTTAATTTAATTTTTTATTTGTATCCCGCCTCTCCATATGGATCGAGGCGGCGAACAACTTACAAATAGCATGTATTTCGAAACATTTCTATACATGCCCCCAACATTAAAACACACACACACTCATATATATGCACCCTTTTAGTGATTCTTGTTGTGAGTTGTCATGTGTTAGGAGACTGGTAAGAAAGAAACCAGTGGTTACAATCTCATACTGAGGCTTAGGAGATCTAGGAATGCAGGGGGTGGGGAGAGGGAGATTAAAGTGCTTCATGCCTTGGAAGGTATATATATTACCCTATCTCCAGTCAGTGTTCCAGCCCATGCAGTCATTAGTCCATGGATTCCAATTTCCATAACAGTCTATGATTATTATGAAACACACACACACATTTGTATTCATTGTTGTAAACATTTCTCCCTAAAATATGCACTTTGCATAGAATTTCCCCTAATATACATGTTTTTGTAAGCATTTTGAAGCCAAAAAACTGTCTCATAACATTTGGAAATAATGAACAATAGAAATTATAACTGCCCCCTAATCCTCATGTTAGTATGGAGAATGAGGCTGGTTCTTTTTTTAAAAAAAAAATCAGACCAAATGGAATTCTTCCCCTCTCTACTCATACCATAAGAATGGTTTTAGCGCACGAGATACGAAAGTGGATGGATGTGACTAGATTTTCTCTCAGTCTCTTGTCCTTCAGCAGACTCCTCTTTAGAGCCAAGAGTGTCACGTCATGTGGCTGTACCATTACTCACACTGTTATCACAGAAGTCATATAAAAGGTCCCCAGACTCCTTGGTTCATGATCATATTAGGAATAATCTCAAATTTCTCTTTCCAAACATGACCTCTTGGTCACAAAGTAAAGCTTGGAAATGTGGCTATGGGCTCATAAACCAGAGGAAAATAAGGATTTCAATCTTTGTTTTAAAGAGTGTCATATATAAATCCAGCAAAAGTTATTTATTTACTTACTTGTTTTAGGCTTACTGTTTTGTATATTGATTATGACAGAAAGAAAACTTACTTAGAAAGGTAGCAGGCCTTGTGAAACTCAGCCTTGAAAATGTCTGTATGATTTCATTACCACTATCTCATATTATTTTATCTGAGAACAAATTATTCAGTTCTGTGAAAAATTTCTGACAGTGGCAAAAATACTTTCCCTTTTGATAATTTTTTTAGCACTCAAATTCATCACAACGTCGGAAGAACCAACGGCTTATATAGCCTAACATTCTGTTTCAACAATGGTCAGTCATCACTGCCAAGTCAGGTTTGGGGGGCAACGGTTATTTAACAGATAGAGAATACTAGCCATAGTTGTTTTTATTTGTTTCCAGGATAGCACACACTTAAATGTGTCACACAGTAGCTTATCCTGGTTCCCATACTACAGTGGTTAATATCATAGAATGATAGGAAAAATCATTTTCTGAAGTGAAAAGTAAATAGTAAATGCATGATTTTGCACACATGTACACTGTATTCACACTTCTCCCAAGGAGTTGCAACTGATCACAATCATTTCACATCTATTTATTCTTGTTTCATTTTGATGTGTATTTTTTTAAAAAAAAAATAAAGCCAACAACTCCTTCCCAAATTTATATAAAATATTCTGGCTGAAAACACATTAAAGTTACTTTTATGGACTAATATGGGAACAAACTGATCCAATCGTTAAGTAGCTCATGATCTTGTTATTTCCCTGCAAACTTAGGCCAAAAAAATGCTGTTATAATATTAGAACATGGCCAAATATCCAAGCAAAAGTGCTAAGGCTGTCCATCAATAGCACCTTAATGGTCCACTGAGTATCAGGAACACTAGGGGCCCCAGAATTAGAATACTGTTATTCCACTTTAATGGACATGATTCCATCATATGGACTCATGCTTTTACAGTTTAGGGAAGGGTTTTTAGAATTCTCAACCAGAGTGTTTTATTGCCTCATGAAACTGCCAGTCCTAGGATTCCATAGGATGGAACCATGGAAGTTCAAGTGGAATAACAGGGCTATAATTGTGTGGTATGAATGTGCCTTAGGTCTCTTGGGCACTATAGCATGGAACTTCCATATCAAAAGGCAGCATAAGATTGAATACCATGTGTTTCCAGAAGGGCCAACAGTGAGAGTATCTAATTTTCTTTATGCTTTGGTAAATAGGATTCAGGAAACACATGGCTGACCAGAAACAGGATGCTGGTTTTGAAATGGATATCTAATTTGATTCATTAAAGCTAATCACTCTGGCCATTTCTAGCCAGTAGTTCTACCCAAGTATGTGTTCCTCTGATGAGACAGAGAACTGCAGAAGTTAAAATGGAAGGGAGGATCTGATAGATCTTCTCAATGAAACTTCATTTAATGAAGCCATTCTAGCCTCCTCCAAGCACTTAAGATGGATACACAAAAGGCATAGGCTAGGAACAGCAACTGAGGGAAAGTGCATAGGTGTAGAGTATAACTATTCTGATTAAGGCCCTTTTCGCACTGAGGCTTTTTGCGTGAGCCAGAGTGGGCGGCTTGCGCGAAAAGCCTCTTCCGAGAGCCTGCCGGTTCCCCACTCGTTCCTTCCGCAGGCGAAGGAACAAGCGGGGAAGCAGCAGCGTCCTGGAGGCGGAGGCGGCTCGCGCGTCCATCCTCCCCCGCTTGCGCGAGAAGCAGGAGCCTCTCGCGCCGCCCCCGCACAGGCGGGAAGCGAGCGACAGTCGCGCCCGTCCCCCCCGCGCGCGCCAGGAGTGAGCAACAGTCGCGCCCACCCACCCCCCGCGCGCACGCGCGAAGCGGGAGGCTGTCGCGAGCAGCCCCCCACCCGCGCGAAGCAGGATGCCATCGCATCCGTCACGCAAGCGCCCCGCCCCACCCCTTCCTTACGCAGGAGCGGAGGGAAGGAAGCCCTACCTGGCCGCCTCTCCGACGCACTGCACAACAGGTAAGTGCGGGTGGGCGCCGGGAGCGTTGCGCGAGCGCTGGGTGATTTTCGCTTGGAAGCGAAAATCAAAAACCCCGCGCTCGCACCGCTGCAGCCCCGTGAGAGCGCCGGAAGTGGGACTGCGTCGTGTGGAGCGGCGCTCCCACTCCTGCACGGCTCACGGGGCTGTTTCGCTCAGGAAAGCCCTTGCGAAAAGGGCCTAAGAAGCAAGGATACCATTGACTAAACAAACTAAGAGTTTATGGTAAGATTTCCATTAAAGACAGGAAAACTCTATGAGGGTTGTAAAGTAACATTGAACAAAACTGCTTTCATTTTTGGTAGGAGACAGAAAGGAGGTGGAAAGATCCCTAATCTCAAAAAGATAGAGGATAGATGTGGAGAGTTTGGGTAAGTGAAAACAACTCCACTCTGTGAGTGTTGTTGCATTTTCAACAGCGACAACATATTGAAACTATGTGGCTTGCTTGCCTTCTGATTTTTAAGCTAGCCTCCTGCTTTCAAGTGAGAGGGATGATGCTTTCCCAAGGCTAGTGTCAAAGAAAGTTTGTACTGCTAGTCTGGCTAGGATTTATACACAGAAAGGGAAGGACACCATCTTATTCATTGCCTCAGAAAGAAAATTGTCTTGAATCAGCCCAAGCAGGTTGGTAGAGGATTCATGCCTGTTAGCCCCACCTTCAGTATCCCCATAGATCCTTTTCAGGTCCTTGAGCATCAAGCACACTTAGCTGTGTGTGCTTAGAAGCCTCCATGCAATTGGAAACCTTGATAGGTCACATTCGTATGACTGCAGGATGCAGACCAACATTTGTTAATGCTTTAATAAACATTCCCGTGGCCTCATTTATTTACAGAATACATCTTGTTTTATATATAAGGGGAGGGAGAAACTTATCCAGTGCAAATACCACTAAATATTTAAATTGGTTAAATTGGTTAAACATTCAATTTGGAATGTTTTTCTCTTAATTTGTTAACTTTCTATTCCCTTTGATCTGGCTCAGCCTTCATGTTAAATCCCTGGAGCTTTCAAAGGGCAGCTTGCAGAAAGTTATATACACAAATACACCAAACATTTCAAATAAAGTCTCAATGCATAAACCAGGGAACTGGAGAAATTTGACAACAGCTGTGAGATTTAACACTAATAGTTTTGAAAGATTTTGGCTTAAAGGTTAAGAGTGTCTTATGACAATAAGCAGACTTGGTATATAATGTCAACAGTCCTGTTGCAACATGTCCACTTTTAATTTATTCTTGTTCACTTGCATGAGACAAATAATATAATTATGTATGTCTGGCTCATGACAGTCAATTTTTTTTAAAAAAAAAAAGCCAACAACAAAATCACATCCATCATTTGTTCAGGAACAGCAACTTCTAAAGCTCTTGGCTTGCATCCCTTATTAACATTAAAAACATTTTTGTTTGAAATACGATAACCTGTACATTTGTAAATTGCATTGTGATTCATTATTATTCTTTGCATCCCTCTGCTGCTAAACAAGCAAGTGATAACTTATTATAACTACATGTAATAACCTCCGTCCTTTTTTCTTTAGTTTTCACCAAAGACCATAGATTACAGCTGTCTATTTCTAATCTGAAGAAAAAAAAACCTTAGCAGAATCTTTTGGTTTTCCTTTCTTTCTCTCTTACCACTGCCACCTCCTTGTTTTGCAGTTTGTCTTTTAGGATGAAATCCATAAACATTTAATATTCACTGCACTCTGCCATTTCACCATTCAGACAGCCCAAAATAAAAAGTCCTTTCAAATAGAAAAATATCTGACAATGGGCCTGACCCAATATCATAGAACAGCTTTAACCAAAGCAAGATTTGAGCAAGTAGATTCCATGGTCAGATATGGACAATTCCATCAAGTGCCATATATTGAGAGAACATGTGTCTGTGGGGCATCTGAAATAGAAAATATTGAGCATGTTTCATTCAGCTGCAACTATATGATACAGTAAGGGCCCAGTACCTACAGACAATACTTGACAAAATTACACACTGGGACTGTAATAAATGGTTAGCCCACTTCCTTCAAGGTACAAATACATACGTTGCAACTAGAACTGCTAAATTCATAGGTAGAGCTATTCAACTGAGAAGATGTTTTATTGAGCATATCGGGGTTGCATGTAAAGGTGATGAACTTATCTAAACATATGCTGGTTCTGTATTTTATTACCTTTTAGTCTATTATAAGACAATAACTTATTACTATTAATTTAATTAATATAATATACGCCATTCTATTTTGTCTAATTTATCTTATTCCATGACATTTTATGCATTGTATCCTATGTATTGTGCTTTTACATTTTATCATGTTTGCTGTTAATTGTTTGATATGGTCAAATGACTAATCAATAAACTTTTAACTAACTAACTAACTAACCATTCAGGTGGGAAACTCAAAAATTTTGAAATTTGCATTTTAATCTGCAGGGTAAACTTTAAACTTTGATATTTGAATGCTGTATATTTATTGTCATCTTCCAGTTGACTTCCATCAGCTGCAAATATGAAACTACAAAAGTTTCCATATGTCCAACTCTCTTGGTCATATTAAAGCTGCTTTAATTACACACAGCTAAACAAAATTACACGTTAACTATCAAATCAGGTTGAACATTAACTACAATTGCATGTCACCGAGCCCTTGGTATGCTAGTGGCTTTGAATTTTTTTTTCTTTTCTTTTAAAAATGTAGCTGGGATCTTCAATGAGATCATTAGTAAAGGCATCTTGTCAAAAAATATTTACCTTTTGTAATAACTAGCCAAAAGGGACTGTAGGAATTTTCTTTACACTCTCACAGCACAAGAGCAAAGTGAGGTCCAATATGGCCCTGTATGAATTGAATGTGTAGGCAGAACACCATGGACTCTAGTGCAGTGGTTCTCAACCTTCCTAATGCCGCAACCCCTTAATACAGTTCGTCATGTTGTGGTGACCCCCAACCATAAAATCATTTCCATTATTTATTTATTTATTTAGTTAGTTAGTTAGTTAGTTATTTCCAACATCAAATAGATTGGAAACACTGCCCTAAATCACTGCTCTGGATAGACTTCTAATGCCTAAAACCTGGTAACCCCCCCTTTTTTTTAAGCACAGAAAGTGTCCATCAATGCCAGAATTAAGGCAGTAGTTCTAGTTCTGAATGTTGGGTTTCCACAGTTCAAAAAGCCCGTCACTCCCAAAGGCAATGCCGAAACAGCCCACATTTTACACGAGGCGCAGGGAGGAAAGGACAGGGAGAGAGGAAACATGATGGTGGCAGCATAAGCAGACGCGTTTTGTTCACTCCTTCCCTCCCTCCCTCCCTTAAAGGGAGTGCAGATACTGAACATACAAAAAGCGAGGAATGCAAGACAGTCAGGGCGAAGAACACAACACATGCATGTGGCAAGTGCCAAGGGTCCACGCACAACAAAAGCAAGAGGAGAAAGTCATCCTGGCTATTTCTGCACTAGACTGTTATAGCGCTATTATTCCACTTTCACCATCCTATGGAATCCTGGGGTTTGCAGTTTGAACCCCAGCGCAGGAGTCTCAGAAGCACTGCTCCTATTGGCTGTGAGGCCACCTTCTTTTAAAAGGGGGGGCAGGACTGAGGAGCGGTGACCCCTGTGAAATGGTCGTTCGACCCCCAAAGGGGTCCCAACCCGCAGGTTGAGAACCACTGCTCTAGTGTAATGTGCGGCCACACTATATGAGGAGATTCTTTGGCAGATATGTTGGTGTGGACTCTGAAGGCAGACATTTTGGAGATTACTGTGTCCTACTGTCAAAATATTGAATACCTTGATATATCAACTGTACAGTATCTCCCAAATACAGGATTTGATCCACCCTATACCATTACAGTGCTTTTATTCCACATTCAACATCCTATGGAATCCTGGAGTTTTCAGTTTAGGGAGGGGCATTTAGAACTCTGAGCTAGAGAGTCTTCGGCCTCAGTAAACAACAAACCCCAGAATTCTGCAGGATGTTGAAAGTGAAATAATAGCACTAGGACAGTGTAGTTCAGAAATGACCTTAGTCAAATTCAAAGTAGCATTGTTGAAATGAATGGAACTTAGATGAGATACCATCTGGTGTGAGAAACAGGCACATCAGAGATTTAGATACCGGACATAGCCACACTGCATTGTAATGGTAATTTGATGCTATTTTAACTGCCATGACTCCATTCTATGGAATCCCATAACTGGCAGTTTTGTAAGGTACTTGGAAATCTCTCCACTAGAGACTTCTAATCTGTACTTTGACCTGCAGGGAGGGATTAGAGCTTGTTAGAATTCCAAGTATCTCACCAAACTACCCTTTACAGAATTTAATAGGATGAAGCTACGTCCTATATTACGTCCTATAAACTGTACCGATCTGTTGGGATTGTGTAGTGTGGATACCACACTATTTGCAAAAATTAAAAGGGCTATAGAACATCTGGAAAACCTTTGCCATCAACAGTGGATAGCTTTGGGGAGGCTTTTCTGGAATATGTTAATTTCAGCTCAATTATGTGAATTTCTTTCTTTGTGCTATTATGCTCTTCTCCTTCGAACCCCACCCCATCCTATCCTGACACTTGCCTGTAACATGCAGGAGAAGTCTTATAGTTGATCAATAATGATTAATCAAGTTATTGAGCAGGTTTTATTAATTTCACTAGGAGAAAAGCAAACTGACAGTTCTGAATTTCATTTGGTGTCAGGGCCAGCCCCCCAAATTTTGCAACCTGAGACAAAGGAGAAGCTGATCAGATGGGTCATTAAATCTTATTTTACTGAGGGTGAAAAGTAGGGATATAAATCTTATTCTGTTCTGATATAAATCTTATTCTGTCAATTATGCAAAGACACATAATTTAAAACATTTTCTTCCTTTTAGATGAGATTATGAGAGTTTTGTGCGTTTTGATTTTTTTTTAACTTTTGGAAATGTTTTTGTCCAAAAAAAATATGCAAAATTGTTTATTTTCTTAGACAAAAAGAGAATTGTTTGCACAGGAAACATTGGCTGGAATCCTATTGGTTGGGCTCAACCAGACTAGACCGATTCAATAGATTGTTGGATGGTAAACTGACACATGGCTAAATCCTCTGGATTCAAGGAGTCTGCTTTAGGTAGGACTAGCAACAGAAATAAGGCCAGCGGATTTTGCAGAATGCAGAGAGAAAAGAAAGTAAAGTGTTTTGAGAAAAATCACAAAAAAGTCCTAAAAGGCAAAAAAATTTACAGGGAAATGTATACACAGAGCAGTTCAAGAACTTAAAATAGTCCCAGCACTGAACAAGGTACAGCTAAAGTCATTAACAGAACTTTGGAAAAGCTTTTAAGCCCTGTTCTTTAACTTCCTGGGGCTCAACATATCTAGTCTTGTGGCCAACCTGGACTACAAAATAGGGGAACTACTAAACAAGTAGTGGGTGATCATACATGGCTAGTAGGTGGCACTGGCTTAGTGTTAATTGGTTATGCAATGTGCCTATTAAAAAAATGCAATGTGCTTATTATAAAATGCGCCTATTAAAAAAAACTTCACATTGGAAGTGTATCATGGCACAAAGGAGCCATGTTGGCTCCTTTGGCTGGATAGAGTGTTTAACAATGTCATCTATTTAACCAGGTCCTATGGTAAGGTGAAGACACTGGGAAATAAAGATGTTTTATCTATTAAAAGAGGAGATAACACATTCTGTTTCCCTCATGATGTGCACCATTGCTTGCTGGCTGGTAATTCATGTCATTGTAAGAACACTTGTTTGGCTGATTTCAGTAACTTTTTATCTGTCTGCATCTAAATAGCATCACATGTGTGCAGTATATAGCACATGTGAGATGCCTATCCAATAAAAGAAACAATGGGAGGAAATTCCCCCAACCCATTAATGCTCATGAAGTGGTCAAATATGTTGAACAGATCAGACTGGCACAATTCAACCAGCTCAGCTGATGGGGTAGGGTGGAAAAGGCAAATGACTGCCTTGCTTATCTATTTTTTTTTAAAAGTTGAATACCATTCTTTTCCAAATAGAAATCAAAGCTGGCTTACAACAAAACCACGTAATCAAACTGCAGGCCTTTGGCTTTCTCTATGTTCATGGTTCCATTTTTTCCTACTTTTTATTACATACATATCTTCTTTTTCTTATACAGCCATGTCCTTTTCCTTACGAGTCCACTGAAATTCCTTATCTGACCTCCTCCACTACCTCCTCCTCCTCTTTTCATGTTTAGGTTTCCTCTGGCCTTCTCAGGAGTTTTGTCCTTTGTTCCAAGGATATGTAAACATAAGACTTCGAGGGGTAAATGGGGGAGCTATGATTCCCCAGAGTACTTTTCAGCCAAAATGCACAGTAACTTTTCTGAGCTCTGGTATATATCTCCTTACTTAACTGTATATATCTTAATTATTCCTCAACAGAACTACACTGGGTATACTTTGGACACTTTTGTTACAATAACGCCTATCAAATGTTCTTTCCTAGTGTATAGCTGCTTTATTTCTCATTCTAGGTAGTCTCCAAAATGTTGGATTCCTGCATAAATTTGAATTCCTGCACTATTATTCACACAATGCTAACGCCCATGGCCCAGATCCACCCATGATATCACTCAGGGTGTAATTCCATTCTTTGGAGTACATTGATGGCAACTCATATCTTTTAAGGCACTTGCATGACTTCATGTTATATAGAGGGCTGTGTACATGACAGCTGTTATTTGTACTTGAGTCACTGGGGGGTTAGAATTCAAGACTGAGGGAGATTGCATAGAAATTTGCTACTTAAAACCCTTTACTGTCCCCTACAGAGGTGGCTGGATGGCCTCCATGCATATACTTAGGGATGCTGGAGGATTTTATTTGGTCACCACTTTATTGGGTTGACTTGAACCACACCTCCCAGACTAATGTGAAAGTCAAAATACAGTTATCCTTTGGATGTCACACTTTTCTGATTTTTCTTCAATTATAGTTGACTCAAAAATATAACCAGGTTCATTTTAAAAGAATGCTTTTGGATGAACTGTATTTAGAAATATACACTTTGAGAGAAAATGCTTTCATAAATGAATATTTTGTGAGAAAATAAACACAAAATGTCTATAAATACAAAGTTCAATACAAGTTTTCAATTTAAAATTGTACATTAATACAGAGATGGGATGGAATCATAGAACATAGAATCATAAATATGTAGAGTTGGAAGAGACCACAGGGGCCATCCAGTCCAACCCCCTGCCATGCAGGAACACCCTCAGAGCACTTCTGACAGATGGCCATCCAGCCTCTGCTTAAAAACCTCCAAAGAAGGAGACTCCACTACACTCCGAGGCAGCACATTCCACTGCCGGACAGCCCTGACCATCAGGAAGTTCTTTCTGAGGTTCAGGTGGAATCTCCTTTCCTGCAGCTTGAATCCATTGCTCCTTGTCCTGGTCTCTGGAGCAGCAGAAAACAAGCCCTCTCCTTCCTCTACATGGCATCCCTTCAAATATTTAAACATGGCTATCATGTCCCCTCTTAACCTTCTCTTCTGCAGACTAAACATACCCAGCTCTCTAAGTCTATCCTCATAGGACATGGCTTCCAGGCCTCTCACAATTTTGGTCACCCTCCTCTGGACTTGCTCCAGCTTGTCAATATCCTTCTTGAATTGGGGTGCCCAGAACTGCACACAGTATTCAAGATGAGGTCTAACCAAAGCAGAGTAGAGTGGTACCAGTACCTCCCTCGATCTAGACACCATACTCCTATTGATGCAACCGAGAATTGCATTGGCTTTCTTGGCCGCCGCATCACACTGCTGACGCATGTTCAGTTTGTGCTCTATGGAGACTCCTAGATCCCTTTCACACGTACTGCTATCCAGCCATGTGTCCCCCATCCTATATTTCTGTATTCCATTTTTTCTATCTAAGTGTAGGACCTTATACTTCTCTCTGTTGAATTTCATTTTGTTAGCCTTGGCCCAGCTCTCCAATCTGTCCAGGTCATTTTGAATTTTGATCCTGTCCTCTGGCGTATTAGCAACCCCTCCCAATTTGGTGTCATCTGCAAATTTGACGAGCGTGCCCTCTATTCCTTCATCCAAGTCGTTGATAAAAATATTGAACAGCACTGGGCCCAGGACAGAACCCTGTGGCACCCCACTAGTCACTTCGCTCCAGGAGGAAAAGCAGCCATTCGTGATCACCCTTTGGGTTCGGTTGGTCAACCAATTACAAATCCAATTAACAATAGCCCTGTCCAGCCCACATTTTACTAGCTTCTTTGCAAGAATGTCATGGGGAACTTTGTCAAAGGCCTTACTGAAATCGAGATATGCTACATCCACAGCATTCCCTTCATCGATCAAGCTAGTAACTCTATCATAAAAAGAGATAAGATTAGTCTGGCATGACTTATTTTTGAGATATCCATGTTGACTTCTCATGATTACCATGTTGCTTTCTAAATGATTAGAAACTGACTGCTTAATGATCTGCTCCAGGATCTTTCCGGGTACTGATGTCAGACTGACTGGGTGATAATTATTTGGGTTCTCTTTTTTTCCCTTCTTGAAGATGGGGATAACATTTGCTCTCTTCCAGTCTGCTGGAACTTCTCCTATCCTCCAAGATTTCTCAAAGATTATAGCAAGCGGTTCCGAAATGACCTCTGCCAGCTCTTTTAATATCCTAGGATGCAATTCATCTGGCCCTGGAGACTTGAATTCATCCAGTGTGGCCAGGTATTCCTGTACCACCTCTCCACCTATTATGTGCCTCATTTCCCCTGTTTCCTCACCTGCTCCCTAACCGCCAGGTTGAGTGCTTGTATCCTTCTGGGAAAAAACTTAGGCAAAGAAGGTGTTAAGTAGTTCTGCCTTTTCTCTTCCCCCTGTGAGTAATTCACCATCTTCTCTGCGCAGCGACCCTATTGTCTCCTTCTTTTTTCTTTTGCTGCGAACATATTTTAAAAAGCCCTTTTTATTGTTTTTAATGTCTCTGGCCAGCCTAAGTTTGTTCTGTGTTTTAGCCTTTCTGACCTCCTCCCTACATCTCCTAGCTACTTGCTTAAATTCTTCTTTGGTGGTTTCCCCCTTCTTCCATTTCCTGTATATGTTTCTCTTAACACTTAGCTCCATTCTAGTTTCTTCAGATGCCTTCCATTTTTCCTCCTTATTGGCACAGTTTTAGACTGTGCCTTCAGTATCTCCCTTTTAAAGAATTCCCATGCCTCCTGAACTCTTTCCCTTTCACTATTCTTGACCACGGAAATCCAGCCAGCAGCTCCCTAAGTTTACAGAAGTCCGCTTTTTTAAAATCTAAGATGAGTGTCTGGCTGCACTTATCTTCTCTTTCCCACTGAATGCCAAATTCCAATAGGGCATGGTCACTCCCCCCTAGAGATCCAACCACTTCTACCTCATTAATAACCCTGTTGGTCAGGATCAGATCTTGAATATTTGATCCCCTTGTGGCCTCTTCCACCTTCTGAACCATGAAATTGTCTGCAAGACAAGCAAGAAACTTGCTGGACCTTGCTGTCTTGGCAGAGTTTGATTGCCAACATATATCTGGGTAATTGAAATCTCCTATTATTACTATATCTCTCCTCTTTGAATGTGCAGTCATTTGGTTGAGGAAGGCGTCATCAAAGTCCTCAGCCTGGGTTGGAGGTCTGTAGTAAACCCCCACCAGAATATCCCTATTGTTTCTCGCTCCTTTAATTCTTACCCAGATGCTCTCGACCTGGCTTTCTGGGTTTAAGTCCCGGATCTCTTCACGGGTGAAAACATCCTTGACATACAAGGCTACTCCTCCTCCTTTCTTGTTTGGTCTATTTTTGCAAAATAAGCTATACCCCTCTATTCCTATATTCCAATTGTGAGACTCATCCCACCAGGCCTCAGTGATGCCTATCAAACCGTATTTATTTTGTTGTACGAGGAGTTCAAGTTCATCTTGCTTGTTTCCCATACTCTGTGCATTACTGTAGAGTCACATAAGTCCCCAGGCCCTTCGTGGAAGTCCTGTACTATAGTTTCTACTCCTCCTGCCATTGGCCACTTGTACTACTTGTCCAATATCATTTGGGCCTTTTCCTCCTGCGCTCGCCGAGTCCTTGCCCTGAATAATATTGTCTCCCTCCCCAGTGGAACTTAGTTTAAAGACCTCTTAATCCTCCTTGCAAGACTGTTTGCAAAAACATTCCTGCCAAGTTTTGTGAGGTCCAGCCCATTCCTTGCCAGAAGCCCACGTTCATGGAAATTCAGGCCATGTTCCAAAAAACCCAAACCGTTGCCGGTGGCACCATGTGTGGAGCCAGTTGTTGACCTCTGCTATTGCCCTTTCCCCTACGTGTGCCATATCCTTGAACAGGGAGGAGAGACGAAATGACCACCTGCGCACCAAGGTCCTTAAGCTTCATCCCCATAAGCTCGTAGTCCTTTGCAATGTGGTAAAAGCTGCTCCTTGCAGTGTCATTGGTTCCAACATGAACCAAAATGAGGGGCTTATGGTCAGTGGGCTTGACCAGCCTGGTTAGCCTCTCCGTTATGTGGTTGATCCTGGCCCCAGGAAGACAGCAGACCTCTCATTGAGCTTATCCGGTTTGCAAATTGCCAGTTCGGTTCCTCTGAGAAAAGAGTCCCCAACAACCAGAACTCACCTCCTCTGAGGTTTGTCCTGGGCTCCTCGACGAGCATGTTCTACTAGAAGGAGCCCAGGATACATGACTGACCATACTCAGATCAAGATTGATAGGATAGGTTCTTCCATCCTTATGCATGCTCCATATTTTTCACACGATGGCAGCCAGTATCTGGATATCCAATATCTGGAAGTGTTTAATAATTATAAGACAATAGCAGTGGCAGCCAACAGAGATAAAAAGAATATTTTAAAATATTCCAAAAATGGTCTTTAAAAAAAATATAAGAAGAACTCTGGACTGATAACAGTCTTCACTATTTGGGATTTAATTTGTACAAAATTCATAATTTTTTGTGCAGAAAAGCACATTTTCAGAATAAGAAATTAGTATTTCTGTGCAGAAAATAACATTGAGCAGAGTATGTTGTCGAGTACAGCATTATGTATGCAGATCCAGCCTTTGCTGCACAGAAAATAATATCTCTCTCTAGACCTTAGTGTTTCTTGTGCAGAAAAATATCTTGACTATGAACTGCAGATAGTCTTCAAAGGCTCCACAGTTTTTTAAGACTTTCTCACATCAGGAAGGAAATTGCTCAGATTACTCATTGCTTCATTCCAGAATAAAATTAGCAAACAGCATCATCCATAGAGATACAGATAAGAAAAAAAAAAATCATATGTCTCAATCTAGGATTCAGGTTAAGGTTGTATCCTTCCTCACCTTGTGGGCACAGTGATTATACAATAAGGTCAGACTGAACATCCAATTTAATTATCAAAAATCTCTCTCAAATCAAGATCAGATTTAATACTTTTCCATGTCTGTTCAAGATCCACCAAACCAGGAAACTGGAAACTAAGATCCTAACAGTTTTGCTCCATGGTCAGGACTGATGATGTCCAATGTCCTGTATTTTGTTTGCTCACAACTCACCCTCCAGACATGCACACTTTGCCTGAGTTTTTTGAGAGAGTGAAGTCAAAGGGGAACGTCAGGCAGTGGGCCCAGGTTGTGCAACACCATCTTCACTTTCAGCCTTAACGTATTCATCATAGAATTACGATAAGGACAGTCATTATGAACTTCCCTTTACCCATCTTAAGGTTTGCTGATTTATATTTTTCAGCATCATCTTCTCTTCTCTAATATTCTCTTCTCCTCTCTTAAAATAGCCTTTCCTTCTCTCTGGCCCTGCAGGCTTTTGTAAAGAGTGCATTTCACTGAAGTACCTTTGTCTGCCTTTTCTAGCTCTCACAGAAGTCAGGCAGCCCTGTTTATTTGCTTTAAATCCTAAGTCAGGAGCAGCTCTCAGGAGCCGTAAAACATTGATGGCGAGAGCCTAGCGCTGATAGAGAACTTAATGACTGCCGAGCTTCTTTCAGATTGGATTTGTGCTCTGCACTCCTTTTTTACCTGCTCATAAAAATGGAGAGGTGGAAAGCGGGGGGGGGGGCAGAAAACATACCACCACCACAAGAAGTAAAAAAATATATAAAAAAATTGCAACCCACTTAGGAAGTCCCTTAACAGGTTTTCTGAGCTTAAAGGTACATTCATTTAAGTATCTGTTAATTACTTTACTATGATGATGAGCACCTGTATAATGTCAGACTTCCCACAAAGCCCATTGTTAGCTCACCCGTCAGGCCATTTAATGCTTCTGATTCACAGACGAGGGGTCTAGGTTTATCGTCTACTGGGAATTATTTTAATGTAGTACAAAAGAGTGCGGGAGATGGCTTAATGGCTCGGAGAGCAAGACCGTTATAATGCTCACATTGTAGTTCTAGACAGCACCAACCCTGAGTGCTTTTAAAGTTATGGCATCTTTTAAAAAAACAATCCTCCCCCTCAACAGCTCAGGTCATTGAGACTTACATCACACACATATATCTGAGCTGCTGATGTGGTAACTGGTAGCAGCATAGGACATGCTTTTAACCTGCAATTTGCTGTGTTCTGGGGATCAGGTTATACAATCTTGAGCATTAACCTATCTCATAAAATGGGAGCCTGTAATGCATTAGAGTCTGTGCTTATCAGAAAAGCAATGGCAACAACTATAAGGGGTATTCTGTGAAAATGAAACATGGAAAGAAAGCAAGAAGACCCACTGAGTTTGTCTTGTGATTTTTGTACATTTATATCCCACTTTTTTCCCCCTTCCAAGTAGCTCAAAGCATCATGTGCAGTTGTCTCTCCCTTTATCCCACTTTAACATCAGAACAACCCTGTAAGGAAGATTTGGGTTTTTGGACTAGAATTCCCAAAATCCTCCATCCAGCATGGCCACTGACCACTAAACTTATATTTAAAGATCTATTCCTTTAGTTTTTGCATCGTATCTTTAGATGGTGATAATGCTACTGTTGTGAACTATTCGAGGTTGTTACAGGACAGTGGTTCCCAGGGCTGGCTCTACCATTAGGCAAAGTGAGGCATCCATCTCAGGTTGCAAACATGAGCAGCAGAAGTGGGGTGATAAGATGTAGGAGGGCATTGCTATGTCATGCCATGCCATGTAGGCCTCCCACAACCTACCTTTCACCTTCAAGTTAGTGTAGGACAATTATCTGATGGAACAGCCAATGTGCTTAGCTTTCGTACATAGGATGGGCACCATGTTGACCTTTGCCAAAGGCAACAAAATGTCTTGGGCCAAGCCTGCTGGCTCCCAACTCACCTGTAGAAAACCAGTGGTCTAGACCAGGAATGGGTTATGTGTGGTCTTCCTGATTAATATTATCAGCTGTACCTAGCACAGATGGTCAGACCCAACAATATGAAGAGGTTAACCAGTTCTCAAACAAGTTCGTTAGGAGTCCAGCTACTCATGTCTGATGTTAAAATTGATTGATGGTAGTGGTGGAGAACTGGAAACAAAAATCTTTGATATCAGTATCTAGTGTGAGAAGGGGAATGCTAAAGGGAAAGTAATGGGTCGTAGATAAACTGAGAGATATCTGGCAAATGTGTTATGTATATTATATTAACCAAATAAATAATTAGGTAGATGTTACTATTTAGTCTTCATAATACATGTGTATAGTCAGAGGGAGGAAGAGTTAACATATGCCAGCATAGTATTAGAAAATCAAGCATTTTGTTCTCTTTTCTGTCAAAAAAAAAGAAAAAAAGGGTAGTACTGTTTTCCCCTTCTCTTACCATGTGACATGAAGACATATGCACATTTTATACCTAGTAGAAACACATTAGTAGCACACACTATAAGTCTTAGGCCCTTATCACAGGACAGCGCCATCCCGGCATGGGGACACATTGCTGCCAGTCTGCAACATGTGCCACTGCACAATGTCATTGTGGTCCTACTGCTTTCCCTTCCCCAGCTATCATGCTTGCGCCATATACCATTACCACACCATATACTGGTACATCACAGGAAGATGCCAGCTGTACTACAGAAGGAAGAAGCACATCCTGAACACCACCCATCCGATGGCAGCTGACCGGTGCTGTAGGGAGCGTTCAGGTCCCAATCCCATCCTAGCAATGATATTGCCAGGATTGCAACGGGACAATGCAGGATTGTAGCATAATGCTGTAAGGGCCTTAGTTTCTAAACAAAATTGTAAGAGTCCTCTTGCATGTGTAGCCTAACTGCCAAATCCATACATAGTGGGGACATCAAGATGTATTCTCATGGACTACTTTACAATGGTAGAATTATTTGCCATGCCTAAGAAGCAAAACTGCAAGGTGTCAAACAGCTGCCAATGATCAGCCATTGATGTTCATTTCGTGCTACATTCCAGGATGTTATCCTGAGTGTTACAGACAGTGCTGACTTTGATTACTTGCCCAACACCTTTTGAACCATAAAGGAAATGTGTATGAAACAAAGGAACAGTTCAAAGTGTAGGGATGTAATTCTTCATGAAGCTTCTTCTTGAAGGAAACAATGAGTAATTTTAGAAATTTCCTTTCTGCTGCAAGAGAATCTTTAAAAAATACACAGGTTTAAAAGCCTATTCACAATTTGGGACCTCTGCACAAAAGTTGTGTGGGATTGTTTTCACACAAAACAGTCATCACAGAAAACACAGAAAACAACAATTCCGCAGGTTTGTTTTTTTTTTTTTTTGTGGCACAAATATGCTGTTTCTTGCAGAAAAAAAGATTGGGTTTTGTTTTATTTTATTTTATTTTATTTGGAAAAAAAAATACTGCTAATTTTGCACAGAAGTCCCAAACTGTAAATATTCTCATCAGTCCAGGATTTTTCTCATTGGGTTTTCTGACACTTCATTATGTGTGTGTGTGTGTGTGTATATATATATATATATTTCCAAATTGTTTTTCAAATATTCTTTTCACCCCTACATAGAAATTAGTGGGGCCACTTAATTCCTTATTAACTGCTTTGTCTTTGATACTATCAGCCTTTAGAGTATACGCAATCACTGTAGAAGACCATGACAGTTCAGTAATTCGAGGAGTTGTAGCAACTTTTCCATGTTCTGCCATTATGCCTAGCTTGATAACCTGCAATTACCAGGTTAAGACAATCTTATTCCCCCAGTCTTGTAATGGGCAATGTCATTGTTACTTCATTTTATCTATTATTTTAATTTCACTTATGGGTTTGTGCTTAGGTAACAATATAATTCAGGGCCAAGAATCATGTGTCCTTTCAGATTTTGTTGGATTCCAACCCTCAGCAGTTCTCACCATTAGCTATATTGGCTGAGGCTGATGGGAGTTTTAGTTCAACAATATCAGGAAGACTGCCTAAGTCCTATATCTGAGGTAATGGGAGAATCTCATGTGTAAGTCCCCTTGAAATGAACAGCAAACAACACTGTGCTTTCAGGGTAGGATCCATATCAAATCTTTCTTAGAATTTGTTCATTTCAGTTGGTCTTCAGTTACCCATGGCTCTATGCAGCGTGTTACTAGGAAGTATTAGAAGTATAGAAAATATTTACTCTAAGGAATATTTTTAGAAGATTTACCCACTCTGCACATCCCAGAGTGATGCAATTTGTAGTCAGAAATCCATGTATTTTAGGCTAACAATATATCTCAAGGGAAAAAGAAGTAAAATAAAAAAATGATCAAGTTAGACAGATTGTTAAGAGGTGAAAAGAGGGGGAAAAGACGTGTACTTCTAAAATGTGTACAAATACACTAAGCCAAGGGTGTGCATCCTTCCAAAAATTTTTTACATCTGTGGGAAGTATGTCCCGGGGGGATAATCCACATGGATCTATGGTACCATGAGCTCGGTGGAGGAAAAAGTAGAACATCAGCAAGATTGGGGTTGATAGATCTGCCTGTTCTACCTCTGGATCCAGCTTCTGCACAGATCCCATTTATTTCAATGGAGCATCACCAGGACTATTGCTCTTAAATTTCTATTGGCTTCAACACTGCTATTCTGTACCCAGAAATAAGTCCTCCACACTTACCTGTGAATAACTGTAACTGAAGTCAGCAAAGCTAACTTCTTACCGGGCATATATAGAAATGCTCTACCAATGAGGGGAAGGAGGTGTGCTACATTGGCTAAGGGACCAGGAGGAGGATAAAGTGCCCCATATTTCATGCTTCGTTTAAGCTGAATGTCATGAACTTTAACCCAACAAGCATTCTGGAATGCATTAGAAAACATTTTCCTCCCCACAAGGCAAAATTAGTTAAAACAAGCAATAAAATGTGACATTAAACATTTAATTGAATACTACTCAATTATGGGCAGTTCTAGGTCAGATAGGTTTTGACCTGATAAAGATTTTTCTCTTTCTAAAACTCTTTTTTTTTTTAAGAAAAAAATGGCTGCAAAATATTTTCCTTGAGAATGTTAATTTCTGGATGGATGGATTTTCAATAAGCATCTGAAGAAGTCTTCAAAAATTAGAAGTGGTTAAATAAATTTCTTTTAGCACTGGCTGGAGAGATGTATACTTTTATATAGTTTGAATGTGACCACATTGTATCAGTTGTCTGCCTCTTTTAGAATCAGATGCTCTGCAAAATATCTTTTTTTTAAAAAATGCTAAACTAGGGTAAATCAAACGTGTAGCCCTCTAGATGTTGTTAGACTGTAACTCGTATGATCTTTCCTTACTAGCTGTTTAAGCTGTCAAGAATCCTGCTGGTTAATTCCAACTATGTATGTATGTATGCATGTATGCATGTATGAATGTATTTATTTATTTAATTTATACTCCATGTTTCTCCCTAATGGAGCCCAAGACAGCTCACGCATGGATTAAAGTATGCAAAATAAAAATTGCTAGTAAAAATCATTAAAAACACATCTAAATAATACATTGAAGGGGAAACTGAGGCCATTTCCATACTATGCTGTTATAGTGCTGTTATTCCACTTTCAACATCCTGTGGAATCCTGGGATTTGCAGTTTAGGGAGGGGTATTTAGAATTCTCAGACAGAGAGCTCTTTGGCCTCAGTAAACTACAAACCCCAGAATTTCACAGGATGTTGAAAGTTGAATAATAGCACTATAATAGTGTAGTGTGGAAATGGACTTATTTGCTATCCCAACAGGTACAAAGGTGTAGCTTAAACAGGTTTCTCTTCACCTAAATTTGTATTTTTAAATGACTTGGAAATGCAACTACATCGGATAGGACACTTTTTTTAGAAAACTGATATAATCCCGAGATTATCAGTTCAGTAAAATCCTAATTGGCTTTGCCTATCTTTTGATATGGCCTTGATCTTGTTCCAGAAGAACAAGTTGACACTCTGCCCAGTTGTTGGTGCTGAAGGACCCAAATTGTATTTTTTATTTTATTTTATTTTTTTGGTGGTAGTTTGGGAGTATTTTTTTGTTTTACTATTTTTAAGCCAAAATTTCATATAAAAAAAATTGGGTGGTGGTGGTGTCTGGAGACTTCAAGGGACCCTGGACGGCTTTGGAAGGCTGCAGTCATTAAGTTCAGAATGTATAGATGATGATAGAAAAACATAGCTCACATCATGTACACAGAGCAGCACACTTTATTTAGCTATGCTTAAATAGATGAAGGGATGTTATATAGAGGATGGAGCAAGCCTGCTTTTCTGCTAGGACATGGAGCAATGGCTTCAAACTTCAGAAAAAGAGATTCCATTTAAACATTAGGAAGAACTTCCTGGTGGTAAGAGCAGTTTGACAGTGGAATATACTGTCTTGAAGTGTGGCGGACTCTCCTTTTTTTGGAGTTTTTTAATCAGAGAATGGATGGCCATCTGTTCAGAATGCTTTTATTGTTCATTCCTCCGTCGCAGGGGATTGGACTCGATGGCTCTTGTGATCTCTTACAACTCTATGATTCTATTATTCTTCAGGCTTTGACTCAATGGGCGTTTGTTGAAGAAAAAAATTGAAGAGCAGCTTTTCCCTTAACTGTTTAGCAATCCATCTTTGCATTATCTGCTGCAGAACTCTTGTGTGGCATCAAAGCAGAGCTAGACCACATGGGCAGAGAAATAAACCAAATCTTTTGCTTTAGAGAAAGTTTTCATGAGAAGGTACTAGAAGAAAATCTAGATGAGGCGCTCTAAAAACTGTGCATTTTAGATTTGGTAGAATTGCCCCACAAAATTTGAATGTCTGACCTCCTCATTTTCTAGTCTGTGTGCATTAATAAATAAAAGACTGGTACAGTTCTCATCAGTACTCAAACTGTGTAAAATGAGTGATTATAGACTAGATGAAAGCTATAATAGTGTGTGTGCACGTGTGTGTGTGTGTGTACATTCTGCTTGAAGTTTCTTCAGGTCGCCTTTCCATTGGGAAATTTGCCTCCTCCACCCCTTTCCCATCCTCTGAAGATCTCTGAAGCAGCACCCTATGTTGTGCCATGGGCTGCTGTGGAAGGAAACATCACTCCAATATGTAAAGAAGTGTTTTCCCTTCACACATGAGCAGCTGGATCCTGGTCATGGTATTTCAAATGTGTCTGTGGTCATTATAAGGCTCTGTGCATATAAAGGTTGTCTAAATATGACTTTCGCTGAAATATTCCAGATTTAGAAGAAGGTAATTGAAATTAGAAATGGGCTCATTTTGTTATAGATGTGAATAATTGCTTGCTTTGTTCGTAAACTACAGTCTATCATGGGTGGTAGAATTTGTGCATCATGAATATGTTATGCCAGACTTTAGCCAAAGCCATGACATATCCCAGAAATTAACTAAGGGAAATCTGTTTCTCATTATTCTCTGATGTTCACTGATTTATTTGCTTTCACTAACAAAGAATTTTACGTCCTGAACTTGGTATCTACTTAGCTTGTAGTTAACCCTTCCACACTGGGATTCTGTCTGTTTTGTGGAACATGTTGAAGGTCCTATATTTTGCTCCTTGGTCAAATTTACTGTGTTCTCAACTGCATTTGTATTAATCAGATTTGCATTCATAGGGCACTGAACACTGTTGGCACAGTTTTCCAGAATCTTACATGCTTCAGAAGCTACTGCCTTTTTTAAAAAAATTAAAAAGTTAACAATTTAGTTCTCTCACTCTCTCATTCCTAGAAACCTCAATGTCTTAATTATATTATAATTAGTGCTACCTGTTAAAACAGAAAGTTTCTCTACAGTGCAATTCTATATAAGCCTACACAGACTGCAATGGGACTTACTTTCAGCCATTCCTAGTATGATGTCCAGTATTTAGGTTCTAACTGACTTACACAATGTCAATTACAGATAAGATTTGCCTGAGGCAAATAACCAAATGGTGCCCTTACTCACCTTAGTCAAGGTGCATAGTGTCCTTAAACAGCCAAGCTGTCTTGGTATGTGAAGCAGAAAATCCTACAAGTAATTCTCCCATTTACTGGGAGTGAAAATATAATATTAACAAAATAA